>CAIGRB010151145.1:1443-15455 GCA_903798255.1 Fraxinus quadrangulata
GAAGTGAGGCAAGAATCAACAAGTGCAATGGACCTTTTTAGTATCACAAAATAAATAGGGCTTAGTTCCCTAGCATATGGTCATTACCTAGCTTATACTGAGCAAAAGACACTCCACACAATTTTTTTTTTCAACATGTATGGAATCAGCACACTTCTAGAAAATATCCTTCACCGGCTCAACCACCCCCAAACTTATCTCAAAATATGGTTAAGTGAAAGAGAAGATAATATAAGATTGATATTTTGTAACTATTCACTAGGATCTAGGGTTTTACCAATCGTCAGATATGTAAGGTTCTAGTTATGAAAATTGATTTTCCACAAACTGATCACGATCGAAGGAACACCAAGCCAACCAAAAGGCTCTGATATCACTGTTGTATCTAATAATGAAACCAAACGAACAAGAACTCAAACAGATCAATGAATATCACTAGCATCAGGGATTAATATGATTTTGGGCTCAAAAATTTACATTGTATCCTTCTGTACAATAATAAAACAACCACAAAACTCAAACCCTAGAAGTGAACGCACAATACGAATTACTATAGTGGACACATTGATCTCAACCAAAAATCCTTAAGCGATGAATCACACAGACTCCAATCACCAAGATTTATACCCAAAACCCAGAAGTTTTAGGTCTATACACAGTAGGGAAAATGAAGAGAATGAGAGAAGACAAGCAGAGAGAAAACCCTAGAAGCTTCTCGCAAAAACAAGATGAAAACTCTAATTAGGGCAACTAATCAACAGGTATATATACAAGTTTCCATCATTGTGGATCTCAGTAGTTAATCTAATGGTCCAAGCAGCACACGTGTTATCCACATTGGGCTCTGGTTTGCGTTTGGATCAATATTTCGTTATCGGGCAATAGCCAATGAATTATGGCAAGTGGGCTTAGCCCAGTTTTCATCATAGCCCAATGGATTGTAATTACTTAAATTTGGCATCACATCCCATCAGAAGACATCTAAAAATATGTACACAGATTTAGAGAACAAATATCACACACAATGAATTTTTAAGATTAAATAATTATAAATAATAAATTATTATATATCAAATTTTGTTGTAATCAAAGTGATGGTTTATCAACATTGTTGTCTAAGACTTTTCTAAAAAGGTTTTCACAAGGTTACAAAAGATTTATTTAAGCGGAAACAACAACGTTTAAAAATTTGAAAAAGTTTTATTCACATTTGCAAGACGGATCCACCAAAAAATTCAGTATCGTATATAGGTGAATCACCAGATATATCAGCAAATCACCAAGAATCGCCAAAATGAAAGCAAGACTCCAAGAATCGCCAATTTTATAAAGCAAAACAGTAAGAGTAGCTAGTTTATGAGGCAAAAGACTAAGAATCAACGGCAAGAAAGAATCGAAGATGGATTGAGTTATAAAGACTTCGAAATAAGTTCATTTTTCTTCAGATTTTCACAAATCGAGAGCACAAATGTGATTTTCCTAACTAGTATTTCAATTTTATCTAGAGAACCATATCAAAAATAAGGTTTCCTCATTCTAATATCAATTGTCAATCCGATATACATGAAAACCACCAAAAACATAAAATGATTCACAAGAAGTTAAATATTTAATACAAGAGACTTTCAACCATTAATGGTGTGGATATTCACACACTCTAAATGTTACTCACACATTATATATCTATCGAAGCAGACATAACTTGAATACTAGAATCAATATCAATCTTCTAATAGTTCATTACAAGTTCGAGAAATCAGCCAAATTTTTCCTCACTCTCATCTTTCTAAAATGCTGCAAAAACATTGTTCACCAATTACACATCAAAACCTTTCTCATATAAAAATTACAGTCCAGAAGATTACTCAAATTTTGTGTAAAATATGAGAAAAGAACAAGGAAACAAAGAATATTTACACCATGTTTGATATCCATTCTTCTAAAAAAAAATTCCTCTCTCTTATTTTTAACCACATATATTCCATAAAACACTATTTAAAATATATTTTTTGGAGAATAATGTGTATCAAACAGGGTGTTAGAGAAAAAAATAATAGATTTGTACATGCACTAAGTGTGCAGAGTATAGAAGTGTTTGCACCCTTCTATATCACACACAAATAACCATTCATCTAACTTATGAGCTTCTACCACGTAAGTCCAAGATTAATTATCGTGCCATTAAGAAAGTGTATTTCACAAACACGATTATGGTAAAAATCTTGACTAGCGACTTTGAGGCACTATTTCTAAATTGAAAGGCTACATGAGGTGTTGACATCTGACCTCCGAGGTCATTAAGTATTGTTTTTTGTATGCATTGAGCACAAGCTAATTTAAACTCGGTCATTTGAGATTAGCTTGTATTAGCTATCGCTGAGGTTCGAGGGGACATAATGTTAAAGAATCCTTACACATTGTACAAATAGTCAATCAACAAGTGACATTTCGAAGGTCTTACATTAGCACCCACCAATTCCATCAATCAAATACCTTAGCTTCATACCCTAATTAGTTCATTAATTTTTGGAGACCACGTGTAAGGTTAACTCATAATGACCTGACTGAGCCAAACTCAGTAACCAATCCAAACATGCCAATGATGTACTTTTTCAGCTCAGTACTGTAGCTGATAAGACAATAGAACACATGATGCATGCTTACCTTCCCCATAAAATGAAGGATGAGAGTCTTGGGAAATAAGGAGGAGAATGAAGCTTTAAACACTTCATATTTCAAATATCTCCTTAAGAAAAAAAGAGCAAACACTTGTAGTTACATTAATAATTTGCAAATCATTATCAATAAAATTCTTATTTACATTTTAAGTTGGCTTGAATCTTGTTCATACAATTTTTGAAGTCAACAACTTGGTGCTAGAAGGAGGGCTTGTAAAAGCAGCCCTATCTCTTTATAAAACCCACAAATATATCATCATGGATGATTTTTCAGCATTCGAAAAATCTATCCCACACTTATCCTGAAAAAATCAACAATCCACAAAATATTGGAAGAAGACGAGGTCAAAACGAAGCCGCTGACACTCAATGACCATGATGAGGAAAATCATTGAAAAGTTGTCAAATGTGATCAATAGTTTGGAACGAAACCAAACTCATGTTCCACCACCAGACACCAAGGTGGAATCTCCACACAGGGAGAGAACTAGATGACCTACCACCAGAAGGACTCTTCAATTCCCAGAAGAAGAATCCTCCAAAAGCTAAACCGAAGAGATCAGTAGCTCTTCCATAATAGTAAAGTCAGCTGCTAGGAAAGCTAGCAGCGTGTTTGATAAACTGGCTCTCAGCACTACCCTAACACCTTGGAGTAAACATGCTGAGCCCCATGTCAAACAATCATTGGAACAATCAAAACCTAAAATGAGTGCCTTGAAGAAACTCATTGTTGATTTGGAAGCCAAGGATAAAGGACATATAGAGGAATATCTCACCATACGCCATTCTCCCTTCATTGAAGATATCCTTGCTGAATCTTTGCCTAAAAAGTTAAAGATGCCACAACTGACCGAGTACAAAGGAGATCTCCTTAGCTATTTGGACAAGTACACTTCCTGGATAGAACTGTAAAAAGCAGAAAATGCCATAATGTGTCATGATTTTCCATTAATCTTGGGAGATAAAGCCCAAAGATGGTTCAAAAGACTACAACAAAGATCCATAAAAAATTGGAATGACCTTGCCACAACATTTCTGGCCCAATTCATGGGTTCTAAAGCAATAACTATGCCTAAGGAGCGCTTGGTGAGCATTAAGCAAGGAAAGACTGAATTGCTTAAAAGTTACTCAACAAATTCAATAAGCAGTCCTTGGAGGTTGAGAAGATCTCTGATGATACCGCACTTATAGCAGTTCTTTCTTGGCTAAGGCCTAGAACGAGGTTTTGGTGGTCTGAACATAAGGATAGACCTCAGACGTACCATGAGTTCCTGAATCAAGCTGAAAAATATATAAGTACCGAGGAAGCCACATCAGATCAGGAGGAACCCAAGGTAAATCCACAGTCCTCACATCAAGCAAAAGAGAAAAAAGTGAATAAGATTTCAGTCGTGAAAAGAGAAAAGACAGGAGGGATCGAGGTCATCCTACGCCTTATTTGGATAGATTCCATGAATACCATCCATTAAATACCACCCTGGAAGAAGTCTTCTTGCAAGCAGAAGAAAAAAAATTCCGTAGACCCCCACCTAAAAAAAAAGACTTAGCAGGGAAATATCAAGGAAGGTACTATTAATATCACAGGTCGGCAGGACACAACACTGATAATTGTAGAAATCTAAAGGAAAAGTGGAATCCTTAATTCGGCAAGGTCATCTGCAAGAATTTGAGGTCAAAACCAGAGAGACGAACCAAATGAGTAATCAACAACCTAATCAATGAGGAACAAGTCAGTGAGTTCAGCCAAGCCCCTAAGTTCAAGATCTTTTACCTCGAGCTGAGATCAAAACTCTAATAAGTGGCAATCAATGCCTTGAAAGATCCAGAAGAGTAAGGCACAGACAAGCACGTGATGCCTGCATCTGGCAAAATTATGATGTGGGATTACTAGAGTCTAACACTGACACCAAGTCATACTCAGAATTGTTTGAATTTTCAAAAGAAGATTCATACGAAATTTTGCAGGACCAAAGTGATACACTGGTAATTACCATGGCAGTTGTTGAGATACAAGTGTACCGGACCCTGGTGGATAATAGAAGCTCAATCAATGTGTTGTACTCTCGAATTTTAGAACAAATGGAAATCCAAGAACATTATCTTCAACCATACCCCAAGAGGTTGCAAGGGTTTTCAGATGATTCAATCGAAGCTCGGGGTAGATCGTTATGATTGTGGAGTTAGGCGAAGTCCCTTGCCAGAGAAGAATCTTAGTAGATTTTGTTATTGTCGACCTTTCTTCCAATTATAATGGCATATTGGGAAGACCTATATTGGACAAATTACAGGCTGCTACCTCAATATATCATTATTGCATAAAGTTTTTCACTCCAAACAGAATTGGTATAGTACGTGGAAATCAAGCCGAAGCGAGAGCTTGCAACATTGATCTCCCTAGTCTTCAGATCCCAATGTTGAGGGGCCAGCAAAATGATCAAGCAAGGAAGGCGAGGATAAAGAGACCCATTGTTGCCGACCTCTCTGAGATCGACATTATTGAGAAGCACCGCAAAAATGCGATGGATGATCAACTTTCGTTTAAAGAATAGGAAGCATATCCGTGTCAATATCCTAAAATCATGGTAATATTAACACCCAAAGTAGGAGGTATCATTCCCAAAGTTTTAGTTGATATGGGGAGCTCTCTCAACATACTATATGTTAACACACTCGAATGGATGAGAATCCCATTGAATTTTCTACAACCATATTCGAACGTGGTTTTAGGACTCAATGGAGCCCTCACCAAAGCAAAATGGTTGATCAAACTCTCTGTTGAGGTTTGTGAAGCTCCACGCCGAACTAAAATGAATGCATAGTTTACAGCATTTGATTTCAATTCACCCTATGACGCCATTATGGAGCAGTCTCTGTTATTTAATCTCAGAGCAATTGTGTTAATGTACCACTATTCTCTCAAATTTCCCATACCTTATGGTGTAAGACAAGTCAAGAGAAATAGAGACATTGTTGAGAAATGCTAGATGAAGATTTGTCGAGCAAAGAAGGATACACATATTCTCCCAGGAGTTCATATGATATATCTGATCGAATCTGATCTCAGCTCATTAGACCCACGTTTAAGAGTAAAAATGGGAGAACCTGTAGAGGAGCTGGATAAAGTGGTGGTCGGATCAGGTGATCCTCCAAAAGAACTCAGAATAGGCCATGAACTACAACCACCCTTCCGAGGTCAAATCATCGAGTTCCTTCAACGAAACCTCGATGTTTTGCTTGGAATCACACGAACATGAAAGGAGTCGATCCAGGAATCATTTACCACAGGTTGGGTATCGACCCGACAGTACGACCTAAGCAGCAATGATGTTGACCATACGATGCCTTAAACAAAGAAGTGCAGAAGTTGCTTCGTAATGGATTTATTCATGAAGTAAAATATCCAAGATGGGTTGCTAACCCAGTTCTTGTGAAGAAAAATAATGGAGATTGGAGAATGTGCATAGCTTTTACCGACCTGAATAAAGCATGTCCTAAGGACAGCTTTCCACTACCAAGGATAGATCAAATGGTAGATGCAACAGTAGGACACGAGTTGCTTAGTTGCATGGATGCATACTCAGGGTTTAATCAAATCCCTATCTATGAACCGAACCAGGAACATACCATTTTCATCACTAACCGATGTCTTTATTGTTACAAAATGATGCCTTTTGGTCTCAAGAACACTGGAGCCACCTACTAATGTCTGGTCAATTCCATGTTTGCCAAGCAGATTGGTAAAACTATGGAGGTATATGTTGATGATATGTTAGTAAAGAGTACGGATGCCAGGGACCATCGACAACATCTTGTTGAAATGTTTGATATATTAAGAAAATACGGGATGAAGTTAAACCCGCACAAATGTGCTTTCGGTGAGAGCTCAAGAAAATTTTGAGGGTTATCTAGTGAATCGTTAGAGAATCAAAGCAAATCTAGAAAAGATACGAGCTATCATTGAAATGCATGCCCTAACAAAACCCAAGGAGGTTCAAAGTTTAACTGGACGAATAGCTGCCCTCAGTCATTTTATATCAAAGTTGACTAATAAGTGCAAACCTTTCTTCGATGTCTTACGAGTAGGGAAGAAGTTTGAATGGACCCCTGAATGCCACTTGCCTTTGGTGAACTGAAACAACAATTGGCGTAACCACCAGTGCTATCAAAACTAAAAGTAGGAGAAATGCTTATTTTATATCTTACAGTGTCTGAGCATTCTTAGTGCTGTTTTAGCTAGGGATGAAGAAAGAATACATCATCTTGTTTACTATGTAAGCTAAGCTCTTCATGAAGCTAAGCTCCATTATTTTCCCTTAGAAAAATTGGCTTGTGCTGTTTTATGGCAGCAAGGAAGTTGAGGCCCTACGTTTTTTAACACCCAATTGAGATCTTGACTATTTATCTATTAAGGCAAGTTTTACAAAAGCCTAATACTTCAGGTGGGATGTTTAAGTGGGCAATTAGACATAAGATACAAACATCGCATCTCCATAAAGAGCCAAGCTCTAGCTGATTTTATTGCGGAGTTCAGTTCGGATCCAATAGAAGAACTCATTTACGACACTCCATGTGAACTCTTTGTTGATGGATCCTCTACTGGAGCTCAATCAGGAGCTGAAGTTGTCTTGATTAGTCCAAATCACCAGTTACTCTACGAAGCATTATTATGTGACTTCAAAGCCTCAAACAATGAGGCTAAATACGAAGCACTTATAGCCGGGGTAAGAATGGCGAAGAAAATGAAAGTTACACATTTGATAGTCTACAGTGACTCACAATTGGTGGTCAATCAAGTCAACGAAACTTACCAAACTAAGGAAGAAATGATGAATAGCTATCTTCAAGTTGTCAAGCAAGAGTTTGAAATTTTCTAAACCGTGCTAGTCAAACGAATTCCTCGAACTCAAAATGGTCATGCTGATGCCTTAGCTTGGCTGGTAACAAGTGAAAGAATAATGGTGTTTGACAACATTCATTTGAGAAAATTTTCTTATCCTACAATCAAAAGATTAGAAATTGTTTCTATGATGATTGATCCCAAACCTACATGATAGATGAAATCAGTTCCCACCTAAAGACAGGGTCAAGTCCAGAAGATCCCATTGAGGTGAGAAAACTTCGGATAAGGTCAACAAGGAATACATTGATTGATAATGTTCTCTACAAATGAGGATATTCCAAGCTTTGTTGAGATGATTGAATGAAGAGGAGACACTTTATGCTATGATCCCACTTGAGATATGGATCCTCTCTATTCGAACAAAGATGTATGATGAGGAGGAAAATGAGAAAACGTTGCGAGAAGAACTAGATCTAGTAGAAAAGAGAAGAAATGAGGCTGAAATCAGGAATGTCGTATATAAGCAACGCAATGTGAAATACTATAATCAAAAGGTCAAGAAACGGGAGTTCGTGGTTGGTAACCTAGTGTTAAGGAAAAGTTTCCTAGCTACCAGAGACCTAGCTCTGGATCTTTAGGACCAAATTGGGAAGGTCCCTATAGAGTAATTAGAGTATTACTTAAGGGGCTTACGAGCTACAAGCTATGTAGGGGAGACCTCTGTTGCATCCTTGGAATGTAGAACATTTTAAGAAATACTACCAGTAGAAAGTGAATGTATCTTGTATCCTGCATCTATCATCTATAATAAAAATGTGTGTTTTGTTAAAAGGAAAAAAGTACAGAAATATTGATCGCCGAACTAAAGTTTCATGTGTTGCAACACTTTGAGAAATTTCCTAACGAGGAAATTATTAAAGCCCTGTTCATCAATAGGCCAAACTAATATTGCACGTACTGTAACATTTAGAGAAATTTCCTAAGGAGAAAATTATTAAAGTCCTGCTCATCAGCAGGCCAAACTAATGTTACATGCTACAACACTTAGAGAAATTTCCTAACAAGGAAATTATTAAAGCCCTGCTCATCAGCAGGCTGAACTAAGGTTGCATATGCTGCAACACTTAGAGAAATTTCCTTAATAGGAAACCATTAAAGCTTTGCTTTATTAGCAATTAGAGCTAAGGTTGTATGTACTACAATGCTTAGTTCAAATAAAAATAACAAGGTTCATTTCTCATAAAACTTACAAAAATTGCAGAACTAGTAAAAATCTTTGAAGTAATAACATTGTGTGTAAGATAAAGGCCAAACCATTGTCCATTCATTCATGAAACAAAATTACAATAATAAAACTAAAGAATTGGGGCAGGTGGGGCTTTAGGAGCAGGGATTTCATGTTCAATATCTTCGTCAGCAGAGGTGATATGAACTCCTACATCCACCGATAACTTTTCAAGTTCTTTCCTTTGCTCCTCAAAAGCCTCTACCAAGAAGGAGACGTCAAAGCTCGACCTTTCCTTTTTAATATATTTTATAATTTCTCCTAAGGCTACAACATAAGCATCTTGAGCTAAAGCATCAAACTCAAGAGAGGCTCTACATTCCTCTACCGCCTTAGAAGCTTTGACATCAGCATCTGTTGTCCTCTTGGTAGCCTCTTTAGCTCTTCTCTCAACCTCATCAACCCGGGTTTTTTCTTCTTCTGCCCATTTCTTATCATTCTCAGCTCGTGCAGTGGCTTTATCCCTCCAAATTTGTAGAGCTTTGTTATCATCCATAAGTTTAAGCTTTGAGGTCAACCTCGCGTTTGAGGCGATCTTCGTAATCTTTTTCTTTCTCAGTAAATCTCGCCTTTTCTGCCTCTATTTTTTCAAATAGGCCTAAAGCTTGATTTTTTACCTCGAGCATTTTGTCTAGCTCGGCCTTCACCTGAAAATAGAAAAGTAATTTGAGTTACAGATTATAATATTCAGTTAAATCCCAAAATATTTGAGTTTGAAAGATTACCTTATCTGCCACAACATCTATATAACTGGCATTTCAGCAAGGAACCGATGTTCCGTTCATTCCAGCTCATAGTAAAAAGAGTAGCAGACTCTTTGAAGGGAAATGGAAGTGATGCAATGGACTCTCTAGAAGGAGATAGAGCTGTGAGAAAGTCCAGTAATATCCTAGGTCGGTGGCCATTCAAGTCGTCGACATTTGGCCTCTGTAAACCTAAGCACCTTTCTTATGACCTTGAGGAGCTAGTCCCGATAGTAGTTGGGACAAAAGTAGGAGCTGGTGGCATATGAGCAGATTTTACGGGAGACGAGGCCAGATGAGTGGACTTTGATGGCAGCTCCTCGGAACGACAATGTTTTAGAGGTTGTTCAGACTCAACCTCAGGGTCGACTTCCTCAGGTCGGTTCACATATAAGTGCCAATCACTTACTAACATTGTGTGTGATATTTGCTCAGACTACAATATTTGTTTTAGAAGTTGTTCAGACTTAACCTCAGGTCGCCTAAAGCAGCAGTTGCTGCTAAGGGCAAAAGGAAAAACCTCTAAAATGTTTTAGAGCTGTCTTATTGTAGGAATGAATGCTAATCACTTGCTTTAGTGAAAAGCTAAGTGGAACGACTCTCAACTATCCTTTATATGGACAATGAGTTGTATTTACTTGTTCGAGCTTTAGAGACATGGCAGCACTACCTATGCCCAAAAGAGTTTGTGATTCACACCGACCATGAGTCCTTGAAGTATTTAAGGGATCAAGGCAAGCTAAGCAAGAGACATACATGGTGGATGGAGTTCATCGAGACATTTTCTTATGTCATTCGGTACAAACAATGTAAAGAAAATGTAGTAGTGGATGCTTTATCAAGAAGGTACGTGCTTCTAACTTCTTTAGGTGCCAAGTTGCTAAGATTTGAATATGTAAGGATATGTATACTAATGATCCAGATTTCTCTAAAATATATGAGTCATGTGATAAGGGTGTTGTGGATATATTCTTTAAGCATGATGGGTATTTATTTCGAAAAAATAAGTTATGTGTTCCTAAATGTTCATTGAGAGAATTATTAGTACGTAAAGCAAATAGTGGAGGTCTAATGGGTCATTTTGGGGGGTTAAGAAGACCTTAGAGATGTTAGGTGAACATTTTTATGGGCCTAAGATGAAAGTTGATGTTGATTAGATTTGTAGTAGACGTATCACTTGCAAAAAGTCTAAATCTAAGGTTCTACCTCAGAGTTTGTATACACCATTACATGTTCTTAGTGAAACTTGTGTTGATGTGTCTATGAATTTTGCTTTGGGTTTATCTAGGACTAAGAAATGAAGATATTCTATATTTGTGGTAGTAGATAGATTAGTAAGATGACACATTTTAATCAATGTCATAAAATTGATGATGCCACCAATATTGCGGATTTATTCTTTAAGGAAGTAGTGCGCTTACATGAGATTCCGCATTGTATCAAATAGGGATGTTAAATTCATTAATCACTTTTGAAGGATTTTTTGGAATAAGTTAGGATCCAATATATTGTTTTCTACCACTTGTCACCTACAAACAGATGGGCAAACTGAGGTCGGTAATAGAACTATGATACAATTGTTACGCACTATAGTTAATAATAATTTAAAGAGTTGGGAATAGTGTTTACTATTCATTGAATTTGCATATAATAGGGCCACGTATTCTACACTTCTTACTCGCCTTTTAAAATTGTATATGATTTTAATCTACTAACACCTTTGGATTTATTTCCTTTACCTGTGATGAAAGAGGTAGTTTAAATGGAAAGAGGAATGCCGATTTTGTGAAATCACTTCATAAAAAGGTAAGGTTGCAAATATTGAGAAGAAAACTGAGCATTATGTTTCTCAAGAAAATAATGAACGGAAGCGCGTTACATTTGAACCAGGAGATTGGATTTGAGTGCACTTGAGGAAAGAGCATTTTTCAAAACAAAGAAATTCAAAGTTGTAGCAACGGGGAGATGGTCCATTCCAAGTCTTTGAAAATATCAATGACAATGCCTACAAATTAGATTTTCTGGTGAGTATAATGTTTCGGCTACTTTTAACGTCTCTGATCTTTATTCGATGCAGGTACATATTCAAGGTCGAATCCTTTCGAAGAGGGAGGGAATGATGTGATTCAGGATACGAGGGAATGTTCAGACAAGGATCTATTGATCGTTGAGGAAAGGCCTACGACTAGGTCGTGAGTGAAGCTGGTCAAAGAAGCAATGGAGTTGTTTGTTCAAGCTACAGTGAACGTAACATCGGTCACTGCAAGTAAAGAAACAAATTTCATGTTGGGTTTGGAAGAAGAAATAGTATGGATCAACTTGGTGCAAGCAACAGGTGAGGGAGTTGAGAGGCAAAGCTATGTGACCATATAACAAACCTATGCATGCGGTTGCATGAACCCATGATGTGACCAAAGTGAGGGCGAAATATTGGCCTATGCGACTGCATGAAATACACCTATGAGGCCATATAGTTGAAATTGGGCCGCGAATTTCTCAAATTTCACGTAATCTTCTATTCAAGTTAAATTCTATTTTGTGATATCTTTTGTTAGTTTTTAAGCTTAATTTCGTTTCTAATTAGGTTTTATGGATTCCCTATAAATAGAACTCATTATATTCATTGTAAGACACAATTTATTAAAAAAATTAATTGAAAAGGCATAATGTTTTCTTCTTATTCTTCATCGAGCTAATTGTGAACTTATCGAGAATATTTCTTGTGGCATTCAACAAAATCGAGTGAGATGATTGAGTCTTGTAATCATGGGGTTAATATATTGTCGGTGATTGTGTTGGTTTCTTGAATCACTACTTTTTAAACAAGTTTAAAACATTAATTTATTAGCTTTCTTGGGTTGAATCAATCTTGTGTGGGTTTCGTAACTACTATTACTACGTGGGTTCGCATCAACCATGGTTCGTGCGCACAAATAGGATGACAATAGACTACGTTTGCAACAAATTCAACATTAGATGTGAAAATAGTTTCCCGATCTTCATTTCTTAACTTTATAGAATTGTTCTTTTTTAATAGTGCATAAGTTTAACATTGACTAACATGGGTGTATTATTTAATAGATTCAAGATTTTAGTATTAATTGACAATCCTATAATGTGTGAAATATCTAAAGTATATTGAGGTGACAAAAACAAATTCCCAAATCTAGGTTGTCAATCCAATGTAGTGGCAATTAAAAGGAGTTGATGGGTTGCCATTTAGTAAAATTTATCACATTTTTCCTCTTTACCAAATATGTGGAAAGCCGAATCAACTCACATATTCGTTCTTTTATTTTTCTCAAAATGAAATTAGGTAATTTTCTTCTTTGTTAGCGCATATATATTTTCACTATGCAATAATGCTAAAACCATGTTTGACATCATCTTTCTTTTTTCCCCAATCTTCAATTGGTCATTACCTATTAGATATGCAAGAAAGGGAACAAATGGATAATAACTTGCACATCATGTTAGCTTCTCATGAAAGCAACTTCATTGCCTCGAGGATCATGCAATAGCTAAATAAAAAATTTGATTTTCTTTTTTGTTTTTTCCTTCATTAAGGGTATAATGGACATTTTTGGGTCAAATTTTGCCATTTTTAGCATAGTTATTAAACTAAGAGACATTTCAATTGACAAGCAAAGATTTGGACATTTTTATAAATTTCCCTTAATTAAATCTTAATATCAATCTTCTAGTTCTCTCTTTTGTGTGTGATCAATTAGGTTCTCGATAACAATGTCGGACGACACAAATTATTATTTTAATCTAATCAAAATAAGATAAATTAGAACTCTTCTTTTAATTCGTCCTTAATTCACCTAGATTTTATATTCGTCGTCTCCGATTGATATCAATAATGTATAAGAGCAGTACATGTAACTGAAAATATCACGTAGTGTGAAAAAATAAAGCATATTCGTTTATCTTGAAATTATAATTCATTCATTAATATAATCCGATCATTACGAGATATGAATATGTGTCATTCTCGATTAATCAATCATATCCTTCTTCCCACTTTTAAGTTAATAATCTTTTATTGTTCGGTCATAGTATTCATATGATTCTTGATATATCCAAACGATATCGTATTAGTGGCACTGGCTGAGCAACATTCAATATCACCAAAGTATGATTATCCTCATATAAGACACTTTGATAACTTCAAGTCGAAAGACCAATTTTACTACCGAATATTAGATTTTAATAACTCACTCTAATAGTTATCCTTGTGAAATCTCTATAGGTGGGTCTCCAATGTTTTATTATGTTAACAAAACATCCATGCATCAATCTAAATGGCACTGCATTTTAGTTTGTGAAATCAGTTACTCAATTTCTAAGTGAAAAATGTCACACGTACTTGTTTATCCGGAATAAAATTATTTCTATCTCATTATTACTTATTACCATGGATAGTTTAAAATTAAGTTATATATAATTTGTATCTTACAATC
>CAIGRB010151152.1:0-16616 GCA_903798255.1 Fraxinus quadrangulata
TCACTATTTTGAAAAATCGAAAAATAGAAAACGACTTGAAAATAGTAAAAATAAAAGAGTCAGTGATTTGATTTATTCAGTTTAGTATTGATGATACTTTCTTTTCGTCCAACTAATGTCTAGCGTTACCAATTTAGGACATGTTTGGCATAGTTTTTGCTTATACTTTTACTTTTTATAAAAGAACTTTTTAAAGAAGCTATCTTAATTTTTGTTTGAAAATTTATTTTTAAAAACACTTTATATTTCAAAAGTACTTTTAGAGATGCACATTAGATTAACTTCCTCTAAAAGTTAAAAACTCTTCTAATTACTAAAAATACTTTCATAAAATTAGTTAAATAGTTCAAAAATAGATTTTGAACCACGAAAACTCCTTTTAACTTTTCAAAAGTAACGAAATTTTATGAAATAATTATGATTCGCTCTAAGCTCTCAATATAATTGGTGCAAGGCTAACAAATATCCCTAAGTTCGATTAATTTGCTTGAAAAACCAGTCAGACAAAGTTAACAGAGAATTTTAAGCAGTGTTTTAACAAGTGCGTAGTTCCCCCACTCCCTTTTTAAAAGCTTTTTTATTCGACTTTAATTTCAATTGACTAATTGTAAGAAAATAAATATAGTGTTTTAAAAATTTAGATGTTTGTTGTATTATTTAATTATTAAATAATTTTTAAAATGGTTAAAAATTTAAAATAATATTACAAGTCTTTCTCCCATAAATATTAATGGTACCACCAACTTTATTAATTCAGAGTGCAAGTTAATTGTAATATCAAATTAATATGACGACACAATTTGTAAGAGTCTTTTGTGGAAAAGTTAGGGATGTAATGTATAATCAAACATAAGGTACTTGTATTCAAATGGAGGATATATGTGAATTTATTATTATGGTTGGTAGATGTTAGGAGTGGGCATGGTCGATTCTGTATTAGACGGAATTATCAATTTGTTCCCGCAAAAGGCTAAAGCTACCCAACAAGAGTTATGCTACTTGGCTCGGGATTAAATCCCGGGTCAAGTGGCGTCCCCTATTGGAGGGGTGTCTGCCCAACAATTATTTTGGTCACTTTCCAACTCTAAAAAGCCAAAGGTGAGCCAATGTCAAAGAGACAAGTGTCTCCCTGAAAATCGCCATGTAGGATTGATGCTACTAAAAATCGTACCTGACTGTTTTCGAACTTGATAACTGTTCATGAGCACGAACGTGATCTTCTAGTACCTGAAACAAATGCGTCGATGTGTGTCATCATCGTCCCTTCGATGCTTAAATCAGATAGGGAATTTTTATGCATCAGGCTATATGTTGGAAAAAAATTTAAAACGTACCTGAATAATGTTTTGAGGCTCTACATTTATAGAGTTAGGTAGTACACTCTTGATAGGACTAAACCAGTTGGATATCTATATCTCAAAGAGTCCTACATGTAAGAGAGATTTGATTTATACTAGAATTGCAAGACCAATCATAATTTAGGTAATATGGTTGAGATAGAGTTCTCCTAGACGTATGCGTCTTGGGCTGAGGTGTTTGAGTCATATTAGAGTCCTTAGGGGTTAGGACTTCTTTCAGACTTAAGCAAGCAGACGTCTAAGACAAAGTGAAGTTCTCGAGCACTCGTATACCCTGGGCATGAAAAGGTCATCCCGAGGACGTTTCCAACCGAATCTCGTGAAATCGTGGTGCCAATCCTCGGGGTTACTGTCCTGAGGACTCCAATATTTTCAGAGGACATATCTGGAGGGTAAAGGTCAGGACATTGAGTCGAAATAGGATTTCAAGCCTGAGCATGAGGTCGTGGACATTGGGTCACACAAAATTGCACACATTACATGCCCCGTGCATCCATGTTAGGAGTCTATTCGCTATGTAGGAGTTTCTAGCATGAGATGTATAAGTATATCATGTCCAAAAATAAGGATACCCATGATATGGATTAGGGAAGATAATGCCTAGAAGTTAGAATGCCCAAGTCAAGGAGTAGGCATGCTCATGCCAAGAAATAGGCGATCTCATGTCAGGAATTAGAAATTGGAGAGCTCATGCTAAGAATGAGGCATACTCATGCCTAGAAATTGGAGAGCCCATACCAAGAAATAGGAGAGCTCATGCCAAAAAATAGGCGAGCTCATGCCAAGAAGTAGACGAGCTCAAGCTAAGAAGTATGCCTATTCATGCCAATATATTGGCGAGCTCTTGATGTGAAATAATATCCTGAGCTTTGAGGCTGGGACTTTGACCATGTATTGAGCTCAAGGATGGGGTCGAGCATAATGTGAAATAATATCCCGAGCTTAGAGCTGAGATTAAACATAAAGTATTAGGCTTGAGGACTGACCTGAGGCCTAATGTACAATGAATTATCCCGAGTTCTCTACTTGGGATTTTAACAAAGTATTAGGGTCGAGGATCTACCCGAGGCCTAAAGTAAACGGATTATCCCGAGCTATAGGCTTGAGATTTTCACATAGTATTAGGCTTGAGGATCGACCCGAGGCCCTATGTACAATGAATTATCTCGAGCTCTCTGCTTGGGATTTTTACAAAGTATTAGGCTCGAGGATCGACCCGAGGCTTAAAGTAAATGAATTATCCCGAGCTATAGGCTTGGGATTTTCACATAGTATTAGGCTCGAGGATTGACCCGATGCCCTATGTACAATGAATTATCCCAAGCTCTTTTCTTGGGATTTTTACAAAGTATTAGGCTCGAGGACCGACCCGAGGCCTAAAGTAAATGAATTATCCCGAGCTATAGGCTGGGATTTTCACATAGTATTAGGCTCGAGGACCGATTGAGGCCCTATGTACAATGAATTATCCCAAGCTCTTTGCTTGAGATTTTAATAAAACAACGAGATCGAGCATTGGCTCCCGAGCCCCAATTTGTAATAACGTTCTGAGCTTTGTGGCGGTAATTTTAAGAATGGGTTAAGCCAGAGAAGCTCGGGATGTATATGTGATTAGGATTTTTACTTGAAATGAAATTTTGTATTCATAAAGCCATTGGTGCTAGCGCATGCGAGGCCTGGGTGCATGCACGTTACAGGTCTTTTGGTGCCTGCTTATGACAGAGCTCTTGGTGTCTGCTCTGACAGGTCTTTAGGTGCATGCTCGTGACATGGTTTTTGGTGCTTGCTCGTGACATGGTTTTTGGTGCTTGCTCGTGACAGGACTTTTAGTGCCTACTCTTAACAGGTGTTTAGGTGCCTGCTCGTGACAGGAGTTTTGGTGCCTGCTCGTAACAGGGCTTTTGGTGCCTGCTCTTAATAGGTGTTTAGGTGCCTGTTCGCGACAGAGTTTTTGGTGCCTGCTCGTGAGGGGGGTCTTGGTGCCTGCTCGTGAGGGGACTTTTGGTGCCTGCTCGTGACGGAGCTCTTGGTGCCTGCTCCTAACAGGGCTTTTTGTGTCTGCTCGTGACAGGTCTTTAGGTGCTTGCTCGTGACAGGGTTTTTGGTGCCTGCTCGTGACAAGGCTCTTGGTGCTTGCTCGTGACAGGGGTGTACAGGGCTCTTGGTGCCTGCTCATGACAGGGCTTTTGGTGTCTGCTCTTGACAGTCTTTAGGTGTCTTCTCGTGACAAGGCTCTTGGTTCCTGCTCGTGACATGGCTTTTGGTGTCTGCTATTGACAGGTCTTTAAGTACAACTTTTTCCAAAAAGAAATCAACCCTTGTTGGCTGATACTTTTTTCAAAAGTAGGCTCGTAGGCTTTGGCCAGATAACCATCTAAGAAAAGAAGAAAATGCATGGGGGTATGCAAGCCCGATTAAAAGTAAACTAGCTAAAGATAAAAAGAAATATAGGGCATGCAAGCTTGATTAAAAGTAAACTAGCTAAAGATACAAAGAAACATAGGGCATGCAAGCCCGATCAAATGTAAACTAGAATAATTAAACTAAAGTGAATACTGGCTAACCGTCATTCTCCAACATGCTCGACCTCGACCTTTATCAATTGATGATGCCTGCTGTTTTGTTGGTCAACACCCCCCAAATCTCGGAGTCTTTCCATTGTTGCAGTCGTTCTTAGGGTTTTTGTCGTGTCCGACATATTCCTTAAGGAATCCCCTTTTTATCAATGCTTCAATCTCGCGTTGCAATGTTATGCAATCTTCCGTTGTATGCCCATGATCACGATGGTAGTCGTTGTACTTGCTCTTGTCCCTTACCTCCGGGGAAGATCGCAACCTTGGTGGCCATTTGAACTCCCTTCATATTCTTGACTTCCATCAGAATGTTTGACTTTGAGGTGTTCAGAATTGTGAATGACGTAGGCTGAACGCCAGGCTTCTGCTTACCTTAAGCATGTTCCTGTCGTTGACTTGACTCGTGATGTCTCTTATGCTCGACCCTATGATAAATCGAGCATTCTCTCCTCGGATTCAACGTCTCTTCCATATTAATGTATTTCTCTCCTCGGGTTAAGAGCTCGGTCACTGAATTTGGTGGATTTTTTAACAAGGACATTTTGAGTGCATCACCTTATCACATGTGTGAGGGCAGAGACAGCCGTTGTGATTTGGAGGTCGAAAATCTGAAGTCTTTCTCTATTGAACCTCTTCATGAAATCACGTAGGATCTCATTTTGCCCCTGACGAATTTGCATGAGGGAGGCCGCTATTTTTCGGATGCGCTTACTGCTTGCAAAGAAGGCGGAGAACTTGTCTGCTAGGTTTGAGAAAGAAGCAATGCTATTGGGCTCCAGGGTTGAGAACCAATCCCTGGCGGCGTTTGTCAGAGTTTGTAGAAAAGCCTTGTAAATCACTTGATCTGGTGCAACTTGTAAGTTCATGACATTGGTGCATACGTTGAGATGATTGATAGGGTCCGTCGTTTCGTCATGCTCCTTTATACGGGGGTAATTGAACATGTCAGGCAAGGGGAATGACAACACATTTGATGTGAATGGAGTGTTAGGGTGAAGCTAGTTGACCCCTTAGCATTCTGAAGTAGGGCCCGCCGTAATTCCCTCATGAATGATCTTGGCCAGGTCTCCGGTTTCCATTGTTACCGATCTCGAAGCCATGTTGTTGATGCCCGAGGCCCCCATTCCTTCATTATCGTACGCAGGGCGTGGGTCCCGAGCTAGAGCATTGGCCATGAAACCTCCTACGAGTGCTAGTGCATGTGGTGGATGCGAATTTCTTTGACTCAGCAATTCAGTTAGAGTAACGACCTGTTGATGGAGCTCTTCAAAGGCCTTGGCTGTAACGGCCGTTGGTTGAGGTGCTGGAATCTCCGACGACTCTTCCTGAGGAATATGGCGTTCTTCAAGAGGGTTCGTAGTAGATGTACTCGTCGGTGGAAGACCTGAACGCGTGTTAACCATGGCTTTTGGTAGCGTTTCCCACAGACGGCGCCAATGATGCTACCAAAAATCGTACCTGGCTGTTTTCGAACTTGACGATTGTTGATGAGCACGAACGTGATCTTCCGGTACCTGAAACAAAGGCGTCGAGGTGTGTTCTCGTTACCCCTCCGATACTTAAGTTAGATAGGGAATTTTATGCATGAGGCTATATGCTGGAAAATAATTTAAAACGTACCTTAATAATGTTTTGAGGCTCTATATTTATAGAGTTAGGTAGTACACTCTTGATAGGACTAAATCCGTTGGATATCCTTATCTCAAAGAGTCCTACTTGTGAGAGATTTTTGATTTATTCTAGAATTGCACGATCAATCATAATTTAGGTAATATGGTTGAGATAGAGTTCTCTCAGACGTATGAGTCTCGTGTTGAGGTGTTTGAGTCATATTAGAGTCCTTAGGGGGTAGGACTTCTTTCAGACTTAAGCAAGCAGACGTCTAAGACAAAGTGAAGTTCTCGAGCACTCGCATACCATGGGTATGAAAAGGTCATCCCGAGGACGTTTCCAACCGAATCTCGTGAAATTGTCGTGCCAGTTCCAATATTTTCAGAGGACATATCGGGAGGGGCAAGGTCAGGACATTGAGTCGAGATAGGACTTCAAGCCCGAGCATGAGGTCGTGGACATTGGGTCACACAAAATTGCACACATCAAGCATAATTGCCCGGACAAAATATTTATTTTATTGATTGATATAAAAAATAATAAGTTTCAATTTAATTAAAGAGAGTCAAATAGGAGCTAAGCCTCCTATTAAAAATAATTTATAAAAGATTTAATTTATAAATAAATGAAAATGAGTGACGAATGAGTGAATAATATTTGTGAATTTATAAGTTGGTCAAATGTGGTTTCTTCTGAAATTACTAACGAAATATGATGTTCTTCTAAAAATTAGTTTCAAACAAAAATTAAGGTAACTTGTTTAAATTTTTTTTTGCATAAAATATAAACAAAAATAAAAGTCATGCTAAATGGGTTCAAAAGTAATTTTTATTTTGTTTTCAAATTAGAACGTGAAAATTTTAAATATCTGTAAAACTAGTTTTGATTCACTCAGATTTTCTTGTGAACTGATTGGTTCTTATTTTTTTTATTGAGGTTTAGTTTTCAATTGTCGATCAACTTTGATCCCCCCCCCCCACTCTTTTTTATTGAACTGGTAAGACTTGTATAATTTTAATAACATTGTGAAATGAAAATATGAAGTTGGCATTAAGTTAAAAAAAGAGGGTCGATTTGAAAATTTTGATGGTAAAAACAATCTTTTACACTACAATCAGACTTAACGGTTTAGTTCTCGATTGTTATTCCCAACAATATCAAGAATTGGAGGGTTTGGTCTAGTGAAAGTGGACCGAGACAAATAAAAAATGACTAATTTGTTCGATTTCATGCTCTAACTGGACAGTTCTATTTAAAAACCCCAAAACTCATATTCAACTAGATCATGTCTACTGGAGTATAAAAAGTACTATCGTGCACGCACTTATGAAAATGAAAGAGAGAGGCTCAAATGGTACTATCATGAAACATGGCCAAACATCTCAAATCACTTTATAGAAGTTGGTTCATCACAACCTGATATCTGCTAAGCATTCACCAATGTGGGACAAGGACAAATTTGATACAGCAAAAAATTAAGATAAAACCGAGGAAACTTGTAAACATAAACCAATAATTGTTGATAGCACAATGTTGAAATAAATTGCAGCAACCTTCATTGAAACTAGCTTCGTGTAATGTGTAAAATTTACAGCTCGATTAGTCTTGAATGGTAATTGACGTGAGTTAATAAACGTATAGGCGTCAATGCTTAAGTTACAAGTTTTTGAATAGTGTTGATCTCAGTTTTTGGCTGAATGACTTGGTCAACAAATCTTGGTTCCATTTACGTCAATGTGTAAGGCTCATGTACACTTGGACATATTGTTAGAAGCACTCGACCATCTTCCAGTAATGGGGGAGGTCGCCGCAAGTACTTCAACAGACAAATCAGTCAACTGTAGATGTGCATATTGAGTGTGGGATGAGCATAAGACGTGGGCCACAAGTATGTGCATTGCTACTTAATTTTAGAGAAGAAACAATGAGTTAACCTACAAATTGAGAGCGTAAAATAGTATTACATTCAAATGACATTAAGTGTGAACTTTTATAGTAGAAAATGCCAAATGGTTACTATTGGATGAAAGGCACACAGCCTCAACTTTAGGTTGATGTGTATCCCCTAAGTGTCACTTATGCAATCTTAGGTTAAGAAGGCATTTAATGCTTTTGAAAAGTAGTCAACCTATAGTCTAGGTTTGAAACCTAAAATATAGAATGACAAGTTGACTAAGAAATGTCTGCTGCAAAGATATCACATTAATCAATGCTTCAGAAGATTTTGTACGGAGTATTTCTTGAAAGAGGTGAAGCTAAAAGGACGAGGAAGGTTAATGACGTAGAGTGCATGCTTGAGGATGCTTTTTGGTTGGTTACCATGTGGTTAGCGATTAGAGTTTTATAAAATGAGGTGTAACAATAGTTCATCAAGTCAAGGCGTGGATATTTATATAAAGTGTGGACTTTCGGTAGGAAAGTGATATATAATGTCAAACTTAGATGAGGTGATGATGTCATCGTGGTTGGAGAAAGTGATGACAATCTAGCATGCAGTTTTCTGTGTTTGCTGAGACATTGGAATATGTTGTAACAGTCGTCATTCTGAGGTGCGCTGGACAAAGTGAATAATTATTTAACTGTGAAGAGGTACAATAAGTTAATAGTATCTCGTTGTGACGAGGTACAATAAAGAAGTCCCGCAAGTGAAGTTTCGGATATTCATATAATGCATAGGCTCGGATTGCTGTTGAGGTATGTGAGCGAGGCAATGAGTTGAAGTGAGAATCTTGAAGTTGGTAGAGGCAAGTATGGGGCGAATTCCCATTTGGGGATAAAGCCTTGCATGGCGGAGTTGTTGATGCAGTGGTTAAGTCCCATTTTGGGGATGAGGCCCCTACACTTGGAGAAATCATAGTTGTAAAGTTGGAGTCGTATGTTTCATGTGTGAAGCCATTGAAAGTATAAGAACAATTTGTCCAGAGGCAAAGTCCTTTATACTAGGGGAGAGGCCTTTGAGTTCTAAGTTGAAGATGTGCTGCAGCCTCTGGAGATAGATGCAACAATGATGCAGAAGCAAAGTCCCATGTTTCAGGGATAAGGCATCTGAAGTTAAGTGAATTATTGAAGCATAGGAGAGTTGAAACCTTTGAGCCGAAAATATATTTATAGGAGCTTTCTAATGATTTGAAAGATCACGTCAGTCCAATAACGGACAGAGGAGGCATTGCATGTTTTAATGCACGCGTTACATGTATATTTAATGAGCAATAATGAGTTATCCGTATGTGTTTTGTGACGAAGCGCCTTCATGCATGCATGGGCTACAAAATTCATGGTAGGTCGATGTTGTGGTAGCGAAAAATCAAAGGACATAAAAGTGTGAATATCAATTGAATTTTATAGATAATATGGTAATGATGACGAATACAATTGAACAAGAAAAATATTAAGAAAGTAAGAGAGAGGAGAAAGAGAAGAAGAAGAAGAAGATCAGTCCAATAACGGACAGAGGAGGCATTGCATGTTTTAATGCACGCGTTACATGTATATTTAATGAGCAATAATGAGTTATCCGTATGTGTTTTGTGACGAAGCGCCTTCATGCGTGCATGGGCTACAAAATTCTTCATGGTAGGTCGATGTTGTGGTAGCGAAAAATCAAAGGACATAAAAGTGTGAATATCAATTGAATTTTATAGATAATATGGTAATGATGACGAATACAATTGAACAAGAAAAATATTAAGAGAGAGAGAGAGAGAGAGAGAGTTCATAGGGAGAATATTAAGTTCATTTGATAAAATACTAAATAATCTAACAAAAATTAGAGAATCCATCAAATTTAGGTAAGAAACAACTATTAGGGCTCGTTTGATGTCATTTAATTTCGCATTTTGTAAAAAAGTTTCATAAGAAAGGGACCTTAATTTTTTGTTTGAGAACTAATTTACAAAAAAGCTTCAAATTGCACAAGTACTTTTGAGGAAGTCATATTGGACGAACTTCTTCTAAAAACTTCTCTAACTAGAAAAAGCGCTTTAACAAAATCAGTCAAGTGAGTCTAAAAACAACTTCTGATTCTCAAAATTTCTTTTCGACTTCTCAATAATCATGTCAAATAGTCCTTAAAATAAGTTTATCAAAATATTAGAGTATCTAAAACCCTAATTACTCGTGCGATTTGAAAGTTCTTCTATATAATATATCTTCAAAGATCCCAAGTAAACGACAATTTGAATTATAAGTAATGAGATTTTGGGGTTCATATTTCGAGACTCAGTTTGAGGATAAAGTGATCTTTGATATTTCAATTTGCATCTTTGACTTGTTATTTTGATTTTTTAAAATTATTTTGCTCTTCATACATGAGCTTTTGATAGAATTACAATTTTGCTGTAAAGAGGAATTTAATTAAGGGATTTTTGATCAATGCGATGATCTATCCTCGGCTCTTCGTGGGAATTTCGCCCCGAATTTTCTTTATCAATTATCGGTACCTTATTTTCACCAAAATGTCTCAATTTGATTTTTGGCACTTGGCTTACAATTTCCACTTTAGTCTTTTGGAATGCAAAACTCATCGTTTATTATTCATCTTCTTCTTTTTAGGGTCCATTATGATACCACAATCTGATATATAAAAAACGCTGGTCCAAATATCCAAGCTGTTCAAATATCTATTTTTTATTTCATGTATTTCGTAATTTTGACAAGACAATGATTGCCTATTATCAATTACAACCATTAGTGGACATGGGAGGTGTGGAAATTGGTATGGAATCAAACTGGAGCTATTCTTCATCATTTTTATTAGAAATGTGAGCAAGAAGAGTATATAGTATGTAAGAAATAAATTGCGTACCTCCAACTATGTTATCCAAAATTAATTGAGAATCTGTCATAGAAGTTAAGCCCCACTCTATTAACAAGCTTTCTAGCCAATACTCATTTCATAATCTCTTGACGAAAATAAAACACAGGACTTTCAGTTTGAGAGAGAAAATACTGAAGGAAAATTTTGTGTATTTGGCTAGGGACCCTTGGCATCTTTACGTAGGAAACCACTTACCAACATTTATCCATCATAGAAGTGGAAGATTTCGTACAATAAACTTCTTTCAATAAATGGGAAGTAATTATGACATACATTAAACCCACTGTTTAATCAACCTCTCTTTGCAATTGAATATGTACCATAAATGATTACATTCTCCCTCTGGTTACATACTCAACAACAACTTTAAGGTGAGTACTTTATATGGCCATGTCCTGAAATTGTCTATAACCTACTCAAATAGAAATCACAATACTTGAATCATGGTGGTCTTGTTTTAATAGTCAAACATTTCTTTCAATATATTACAAGTACTTTTATTTCTAAAAGAGTATTTTACTTTATAAATGAACTTCATACAAGTCATTTCTCTTTATATGATCTCTAACAACTAAATACTTCATGTTGATATATTTGCTTCGTCTTCTACTTTTGTCATTTTTGAAAAGAAAATTGCAGTCGAATAATTGCAATAAATCTTTGAATGCTTCTCAATAGTATTGACAATTCTTAAACTTTTGACAAAATTTCTCAACCATAATGCATGTATTGTAGTTTCATAACAATCAATTAATTCTGATTCCATGGTAGACGATGCAATTATAGTCTACTTACCGCTTCTCCAAAATAAGGCCCCTCCAACTAGAAGAAAAATGTATCATGAAGTAGACTTCCTTGTGTCTACATATCCAGCAAAATCTGAATCCTTATATCCAACAACTTTAAGAATGTCGAAATGCTTGTATGTGAGTTTGTAGTTTTTGATTCTTTGATGATATTTCATCACTTTCTTGACAGCTCTCCAATGTTCTATACCTGAATTATTTTGATATCTACTGAGTACACCAATTGCAAATGCAGTGTCAAGTCTAGTATAGACTTGGGCATACATCAATATGCCAACAAAGAAAGCATAGGGTATAGAAGCCATGTATTCTCTTTCCAATTCACTTAATGGACACTTTTTCTGACTAAATGTATCACCTTTAACAATAGGTATTGCACTTGATGCACAATCCTTTATTCTAAATCTTTTCAAAAAAATTTCAAGTAGGCCTTTTGAGACAATCATAATGACTTTAGGGATGTCAACGAGCCGAGTTGAGCCTCGAGTCGAAACTAGAAGTTCGAGTTCGACTCGAGAAAAAATGGTACGGGCTTTTTCTATCCTGAGCCATTTTGCTCGACAAAAAAATTTAGGTTTGACCCGAGCTTTCGGCTCGAGCTTTAGTGAGCCTAACTGGCTTGAATTTTTTTAAAATTCATAAAAAATTAAAACTTTTTTAAAGAATTTAAAATTTGTACAATTTATACATATTATAAATTAAATAAAAGTTACAATCCTCCTCAATTTTTCTTTGGACCGGCTACAATCAACGTAGATGGAGTTAAAATTACACACAAATATTTTGTGTACAATTTTTCGTAAAACAAATAAATTTAAAAATTACGTATTTTTGAAACAAATCAATTTAAAAACTTACAATAGATTATCCTTGGATTTGTTGCAATTCTTCGGTCATTATACTGCCAACTTGTTCTTGAATACGTAATTTCACACATTTTCAATTCTTCTAGCATATTAAAACAATGCAGCATTTAGTTACAAAATAAAAAAAATAAAGTTGCTTGCGCAGGCAGCTAAAATTAGAGCTGCTTGCACAGGCAGTTGTGTCTTAGCAACTTTATTTTTTAAAATATTTTGTTAATTAATTTTTTTATTAAGGTTCGGCTCGACTCGTCACGGGCCGACGACGAGCCATAAGGGCTGGCTCGGGCTTGAGCCGACACCCTAAAATGGGGTACGGCCCGACTCGAGCTTTTTTCGGACTGAGCCACGGGTCGCCGAAATCGATGAGCCACATTGACGCTAAATGACCTTATACATATGTCTTTATGAATCTCTGTCTTTGTGAATCTCTATGCCAATTTTATAAGAGGCTTCATCAATATCCTTCATTTCAAGGTTTCAATTAAAAAAATGTTTTATGTCATGTAGCAAACCCAAAACACTGCTTGCAAGTAATGTCATTTATATATAAGATTAGAAAAATATACTTGTTTTCACTGATTTTAAGATATATGCACTGGTCAATGATATTTTCGGTAAAACCATGTGAAATAACAACATTGTGAAACTTCAAATATTATTGACGAAAGCCTGTTTTAGCTCCTGTATAAATTTTCTTAATTTGTAAAACATGCGATTACCTTTATCACTAATAAATTCTTCAGATTGTTTCATATAAACTTCTTCTTCAAGATCCCCATTTAAGAATACCGTTTTTATATCAATTTGATGTTGCTCCAGATCAAAATGAGCTACTAAAGTTATTATAATTCTAAATGAATCTTTCTTAAAAACTGTAGCAAATGTTTCATGATCATAGATCCCTTCCTTTTGAGTATAACAATTGGCTACAAGTCCAACTTTATATCGTTTTATATTGTTAGATGCATTTCTTTTGATTTTGCAAACCCACTTACAATTAATGGTTGTATGTCTAGCTGACAATTCTACAAGGTCCCAAATTTGATTTTTAGCCATATGTTCCATTTCTTCCTTCATGGCATCATACTAAAAATTTGAGTTTTTTTTTTCCCTCAATAGTTTGTAAAAACGAGCTAAGATCATTGTCAGGTCCAATATATGTATTGGAATTTTGAAGATATACAACATAATTGCTAGAAATTGCTAGTTTTCTTATTCTTGATGATCTCTTTATACCTACTACATCATTTTTACTATGTGTATTTTGAGTAGCAACAGGCTCCGCGATGAGTGATGATTCTCATTCTAGGTTTTCCTCATACAATAACGATTGCTTATGAGTTGGTTCATCTTTAGTTGTACTTGAGTTCTTTCTTTCGAAAGGAATCAATATTCCTTGATTGGAAGATGACCCAACTAATTCGTTAATTTCCTGAAAATCAATATTTTTAGGAAACTCACTAACACTTACTTTATGATCCTCAAGAAATTTCGCATTTCTAGCTTCGACAATTCTTGAAGTGTGTGAAAGACAATAGAATCTTTAACCTTTGAAGTTCACCGAATAGCCTATGAAATATCCACTAACTATCCCCGGATCCAATTTCTTTATATGTGGATTATAAAACTGCCTTAATTGGAACCCTATTTAAGGTATATACGATAGTTTTTAAGGCTTCGCTCCATAAATATAATGAGAGACTTGAATTGCTCATTATGCTCCTAATCATGTCCATTAAATTTATGTTTCTTCTTTCAGTTATACTATTTTGTTGCGGTGTGTCATATCGTATATTGCGCTACAATGTCTTGTTCTGCTAAAAATATAGCAAATAGACTTGGCAATTGTCAATTTTCTGTATATCGTTCATATTATTCTTTATCCCTATCTGACATTATAATTTTGATTTTTTCCCTTTTGTTTTTCAACTTCTACTTTATAAATCTTGAAAGCATCTATGACTCATCCTTACGACTTAGAAGATAGAGATACATATATCTTGAGTGATCATATATGAATAAGATAAAATGCCTTTGACCATTTAGACAAGTAGTGAAAAAATGTCCACAAATATCTGCTTAAATCTCAAGAATGTTTGAACTCTTTTTGACACCTTCAGTGATCTTATATCTGCTTTCCCTTTATGTAGTAATAGAAGTCCTAAAATTAGTAAAGTCAAGAGTTGGTAAAACTCCATTATTTACTAATCTTTTGAATTTCTCTATGGAGATATGTCCTAATATCCTATGCCATAATTAAGATGAATTCTCTTTGACCATACACGCTTATTGCCAATATGACTACTATGCAAGTCGAAAAAATTACATTCACAAGTGGGAAACTACAAATAAAAGTAGCTGTTTATGACATTTATTTACGGCGTGCATCTACGAAAGACTATTTACAACATGTGATATATGTATGTCGTTAAAAATCAATTGCTTAAAGTATTTACGGCGTGCATTATGTTGCATAGCTTAAAAATCTATGCGGCACCTTCAGCAAAAATAAAAAGGAATTCCAATACTTCTATGCGACCCTATGCGACCACATAGTGGTGTCAAACTACAGATTCTTGCATTTTGATTCTCGAATTTCGTCTCGCCAATCTCGACCTCTTTTCCAACATCTTCTTCCTCCAATGTGTTATTCCAATACTCAATTAGTTCTGGACATCCTCACGTCTCCAATTCCTCTTCCAGGTTATCTTTCGATTATTTGCACATTGGTCCCTAAACTTCGATTTTATTTGATTTTAGTCATTTTTTTCATTCTTCTCCTAATTTCCGCCATATTTATCAGTGTTGTCCTACAAAACATAAATTACATCGAATTAAGTTATATTTCACATAGTTATTGACAATTATCCATATTTGTGACCCAAAATAAGTGTGTAAAACGCACTCATCAACATCCATTCCCGAAATTCTAGAGCATTACAAATGGGAGAGTTTGGGAAATATATTTGTTTAGCTTTTCCCGGATCTGTTCTTTGGAGATTTGCAGGACCAATAGCCATTCTCTCTAAGTGGGTTGCAATTCCCAATATATGTATTGCAAATTCAATTTCAATTTCATACCAATTACCAACATAATCATACATCTCAAATTCTTTAAGTTGATGATCATGAAATGTTACACATTGATCTCGAATGTTTGATCTTTCATATCCATCACGCTTCGCTCCTTGAAGCTACAATCAAAATCAGTCAAGATAATAAATAAATTTGCTAATGACAACCAAATTTTATCGAATATGCAAGTCAACCAACCACCTACAACAAAGAAGACTCTGATGACAACTTACTGTTTGCAGAAGTGGAGAAGCCTTCACAAGAGCCAAAACCCAAAAGGGTTCAAAATTCTTGGAGAAATATGGTATGGAAAGGTTCAGTTGCTTAAGGTTTCTGAATATAGCAGTGCTTTGCGGCAATTCCATTACCTAAATGCCAGACAATAAGGTTGTTAAAGGACGAGCATATGTAGTCTTATATGAACTGTGAAGCCATATATATTTTCATACTTACTTGAATTGGATTTAAATGCATAGTAAAGGATTCAAGCTGAGGACAAGAATCATTGAAGATATCTCAATCATAGGTGCCCTATTGTTGCAAAGAACTCGCAAATGCCCCAGACGAAGAGATGATGAGTCTATAATTTGATGTCACTTTACACCATTTCAATGTTAGGTCTTCAAGTTGAGGGTAATTGCACAAAAGGTTTGTTAAATCTTCAACAAAAACCAGATATTCTGACCGCAAAAGTTTCAAAAATCTAAATCCACAAAATTCACCCATAGCTTTCAAAACATGTGATTGTAAATGTGTATGTTGAAACATAGACGTTCTTGGCTCGGAGAAAAGCCAGTATGGAAAATTGTATCAAGGTGCTTCTTTTGTTGTATAAATATCAATGAAGTTCAGCATTGGTGAGAGAACAAGTTATTTTTTTTTATTTTTTTACCCCAGATTCAATTGCAAGATCAATCCATTTGTCAATATAAGATGAATATCTTGTATGCATACGCAAAGCCACCTTCAAAGAAGTTATATTTTTCCATGGAATAGTCGAATGGCTTGATCAGTTCTTCTAACAAGTTCCCACCTCTTCGTTTCAAAATCTTCCACCTTTTCTTTGTCAATCTTGCACTCCGCTTGATTGAACATGTTAATAAAATCAATATCTGTGTGGGGTCCTATGAGTGCAAAGGTTTCTTCATCTACGTGAGAGTATGTGTTCACGAAAAATATGTTTCGGATTTAAATCACCGCAAGTACACGGTTCGTTGACAAGTAATAAAATGGAAATCCTAGAATTTCGAGTATTGTTCCCACGAAGATTGATTTAACTTGATTTTTATTATCACGACCTTAACCGAATCTATCAAATTTGAGATGATTTTCAGATTCTATGATTAAACTAAGACTAACATGCAATTTAAACTAAAATTATGAACTAAATGCAATAATGATGTTTCAATGTAAAAAATTAATGCAATCAATATATGAAAAAGCGCACTAGGATCCCGAATCACCAAGCAAAGTTCACTTTTAACCCCTATTTCATAATTCGATAACACGAT
>CAIGRB010151152.1:16840-31021 GCA_903798255.1 Fraxinus quadrangulata
CTTCGCGTCGTGATGTTATTCTTCTTGTTTGTGCCTTGATTTCTCTCTTAAATGCTTCAAAAGTATCCTCCCAGGTTTGGCTAGGGTTTGAGGATGGCTTAAGAGTTTATATAGTTGCCAAAATATTGGTTTCCATAAGAGTTGGAACGAAATAAGGAAACCAGAATTTTCGCGATCAGATTGAACCATGTGATCACATAGTTATATTCCATGTGATCACATGGAACAACCAAATTAGTCCACTGTATTCCCTGTAAATGGCTAGGTGATCACCCAATATTTCTACCATGTGATCACATAAAAGAACTATTTTTCATTTAGTGCACTTTGGTCCCTACGTTTTGCTTTATCAAATTTTGGCCTCGTTTCCTCTTTCTCCATGCCATCATATCCACAATTTGTTACTTAGCGTAGTTCCATGCTCGATTCGCCATTTGGGTCAGCTTTTGAATAATTACATTTTAGTCCTTGAACTTTCATTCTCTTCCCTTTTGGTCCTTTTTCGCACGTTTTCGCACACTTTTCATTACATCCATCAATGTAGTCCTACAAATTCAAATTATATCGAATTAAGTCATATTTTAATATATCTCTCAACAATAGTTCATGTTTTGTGATATAAATAAGTGTGCAAAGCGCCCTTATCAGTACACTAGTTTTCACAGCATCCTTTATGATTAATAGCGAAACTATGTATCTCATGACACAATGAGGCAGTTCATTGATCTGATCCTCGTCTTCCCAGTTAGTCTATCCAAGTAAAGAAGAAATAAATCAATCCACATATACAAGTAAACTTAAAACTATTTTGTTCATCCAATATTAATTAATCTTCTAGAGTAGAATTTGGGTTGCCTATAACAATAAAGTGAAATTAAAGGATAAAAACTCAAGGCAAGTAACTTTTGTACCTTATTATTGAAACCAAGAGTATGTTTCTTAAGCAATATTAGATTGTATTAGTCAATAATACGAAAACTGCCTTATCAAACTTTTCGTAACAACTAATAAAGAAGGAAAATAGCTCTAACTTTGCAGCCAACAAACATATATTTAAATCATATTTGAATTTCAAAAATTCAAGCAATATTTTAAACCCTTGAAGCCAAACAGCCCCATAACACTGAAGAGGTCGAGTTATTGCCATTGAAATTCTTACTCATACATCAGTTTTGAAGATGAATTAATATTTATTTGTTGGAAAATAAACCAAATTAGTAATAACTGATAAATTCAATAATCATTTACAAAACTTTATTTTAGTGTCTATAGGTATTCCTATAACTAATTAAGTAAGTTGAAGAGTCTCTCGTGTCCTATAAACTAGAACATAATCTGTAGTAATTTTTTAATGTAATAAAATTGAGTATTTATGATAATATACTTCTCAAATTTTCTTGCCTTCAAATTGGTATCAGAGCCAGAAAACATTACCAAAATTCAGTATACAACATCAGTAACATCTTGGAAAGGAAAATCATGGCAAATTCAAGTAATCTGGTGTCTCTTATTCCTCGTTTCAATGGGGGAAGAATATGACTATTGGAGTCACAATATAAAAGTATTGCTGAAATCTATGAAGCTCTGGAATATTGTTGATGAAGGTTTTGAAGAACTGGAGACAGAAGATGGGATGACTCAAACACAAAGAAATGCTTTGAATGAAAGGCGAGAAAAAGATAGTAAAGCCCTTTTCCAGATTTACCAGGCAATTGAAAGACCAGTGTTTGAATGAATTGCGAAGGTTGAAACTTCAAAGGAAGCTTGGGAAATTTTGTAGATAGCAAACCTTGGAGAAGAGAGAGAAAAAAGGTATGCTTACAATCCTTGAGATTAGAGTTTGAGAATTTGGAAAAGAATGAAGATGAAAGTATTTCTGATTACTTCAAAAGGGTTAACTCAATTATAAAACAAATGCCATTTAANTTGGTCCTTTTTCGCACGTTTTCGCACACTTTTCATTACATCCATCAATGTAGTCCTACAAATTCAAATTATATCGAATTAAGTCATATTTCAATATATCTCTCAACAATAGTTCATGTTTTGTGATATAAATAAGTGTGCAAAGCGCCCTTATCAGTACACTAGTTTTCACAGCATCCTTTATGATTAATAGCGAAACTATGTATCTCATGACACAATGAGGCAGTTCATTGATCTGATCCTCGTCTTCCCAGTTAGTCTATCCAAGTAAAGAAGAAATAAATCAATCCACATATACAAGTAAACTTAAAACTATTTTGTTCATCCAATATTAATTAATCTTCTAGAGTAGAATTTGGGTTGCCTATAACAATAAAGTGAAATTAAAGGATAAAAACTCAAGGCAAGTAACTTTTGTACCTTATTATTGAAACCAAGAGTATGTTTCTTAAGCAATATTAGATTGTATTAGTCAATAATACGAAAACTGCCTTATCAAACTTTTCGTAACAACTAATAAAGAAGGAAAATAGCTCTAACTTTGCAGCCAACAAACATATATTTAAATCATATTTGAATTTCAAAAATTCAAGCAATATTTTAAACCCTTGAAGCCAAACAGCCCCATAACACTGAAGAGGTCGAGTTATTGCCATTGAAATTCTTACTCATACATCAGTTTTGAAGATGAATTAATATTTATTTGTTGGAAAATAAACCAAATTAGTAATAACTGATAAATTCAATAATCATTTACAAAACTTTATTTTAGTGTCTATAGGTATTCCTATAACTAATTAAGTAAGTTGAAGAGTCTCTCGTGTCCTATAAACTAGAACATAATCTGTAGTAATTTTTTAATGTAATAAAATTGAGTATTTATGATAATATACTTCTCAAATTTTCTTGCCTTCAAATTGGTATCAGAGCCAGAAAACATTACCAAAATTCAGTATACAACATCAGTAACATCTTGGAAAGGAAAATCATGGCAAATTCAAGTAATCTGGTGTCTCTTATTCCTCGTTTCAATGGGGGAAGAATATGACTATTGGAGTCACAATATAAAAGTATTGCTGAAATCTATGAAGCTCTGGAATATTGTTGATGAAGGTTTTGAAGAACTGGAGACAGAAGATGGGATGACTCAAACACAAAGAAATGCTTTGAATGAAAGGCGAGAAAAAGATAGTAAAGCCCTTTTCCAGATTTACCAGGCAATTGAAAGACCAGTGTTTGAATGAATTGCGAAGGTTGAAACTTCAAAGGAAGCTTGGGAAATTTTGTAGATAGCAAACCTTGGAGAAGAGAGAGAAAAAAGGTATGCTTACAATCCTTGAGATTAGAGTTTGAGAATTTGGAAATGAAAGAAGATGAAAGTATTTCTGATTACTTCACAAGGGTTATCACAATTATAAATCAAATGACATTTAATGGGGAACGTTTAGAAGATTAGAAAGTTGTTGAAAAAATTCTTCGAAGTCTACCATCAAGGTTTGATTTCATTGTTACCACAATTGAAGAATTTAAAGATTTGGAAACACTTTTATTAGATGATTTACTTGCATCGTTAAAATCTCATGAACTACGAGTAAAGCACACGAGTCATTCACTTCCTGATCAAGCACTCAAATCTCAAATTTCGGGAGGCTTTACTTCTAGTACCTTTAGATGAATAAGATGATCTAGAGGTCGAGGGAGAAGCCACCATTCTCGCGGAAGAGGAAGAGGATTTCAAAGTGGTGGAGAGCTCAAAGAAGAAGTAAACGATGATCACACAAGCAATTTTTGAAGAGGTCAAGGCTAATGATATCAACAAAGAGGTAGAAAAGAATTTCTAGAATGCTATTTCTGTCATAAGACTAATCATAAAAGTAATGATTACTGGTATAAAGGAAAAGAATATGTTGAATGCTATCATTGCCACAAACTTGGCCATAAAAGCAATGAGTGCTGGAATAAGAAAAATGAGGATAAAGTCGGAACTAGTTTCATTCATAAAAATGATAGTGATGAGAAGTACACTTCTGAAACTTTGTTATTAACATTTGAAAATAATCAAAATGATGAAGTCTGGTATCTGGATAGCGGTGCTAGTAAGCATATGATTGTAAATAAAAATTTGTTTTCTAAGCTGGTGGAATCAGAATTAGGGCAAGTCAAAGTTGGTGATGCTAGAGCCTTTTCAATTAAAGGGATTTGAGATATAACAATTGAAACTAAGATAGGGAAGCATGAAAAGATGTCAGATGTTTATTATGTTCCTGGTTTGCGAAGTAATCTATTAAGTGCTGGCCACCTTTTAAGAAAGGGTTATGAGATCAATTTACATGATAAATTGTGCATTTTGACTAGAGAAAATTAGATTGTCACAAAGATCCCATTGGCATCAAATAATCTGTTTCCTATTCAGCTAAATGCTACTAATATTGCTTCTCATTTCACTAGCACGAATGGAGAAATTTTGAAATTATGGCATGACAGGTGGATGGTCTTCTTCAGATTGATCAATTGAATAAAGTTTGTGAGACCTGGTAACTTGGAAAGCAACATAGAAGTCCATTTTCACACAAGTCATCTTGGAGAGCCAAACAACCACTACAACTTATCCATTCAGACTTGTGCGGACCAATTTCAGTTTTATCTCTTAGAGGTAGCAGATATTTTATCTCTTTCATTGATGACTTTAGCAGAAAAGTTTGGACATATTTTACTTAGAGGTAGCTGATATTTTATCTCTTTCTTTGATGACTTTAGCAGAAAAGTTAGGACATATTTTCTTAAAGAAAAATCTAATTGCTTTCAAGCTTTCAAAGTTTTTAAAGTTGAAGTTGAGAAGTTTTCTGGATTTTCTATTAAGACATTAAGAATTGATCGTCTGAGTATCTTTCAAATGACTTTGAAAAATTGTGTAGAAATCTTGAAATAAGGCATGAACTAACCATACGGTATTCGCCATAGCAGAATGGAGTTTGTGAAAAGAAAATCGAACCATTATGGAAATGGTAAGATCCATGCTTAAAAGAAAGCAATTATCATGAGAACTTTGGGCAGAGGCAGTTGCTTGTGCAATATATTTTATCAACAGGCCACCCTAAAAAAGCTTGAATAACACGACTCCTCATAAAGCTTGGTATAGTTCTAAACCAATAGTTTCACATCTTAAGATCTTCGGTAATCTTACTTTTACCAATATATCGGATGCTATAAGGAATAAGTTAGATGATAAAGCTCAGAAATGCATTCTTATTGGATATAGTGAAAGGTCTAAAGGCTATAAATTATATAATCTATTGACGAAGAAAATTATGATAAGTCGGTATGTAAAGTTCGATGAAAATGCAATCGTTGAAAGTGATGAGAGCAGTCAATCAATAATTTTTCAAGAAGAACATAACACTTCAAATGAAAACTGTGACAATTCTTCAAGTTGTGGATCCCTTACACCTCCAAGTTCTTCTAAAGGAGAAGAATCTAATGAAGAGCCACCAAGAACAAAAATGGGAAGATTGCAAGAAATTTATGAGTCTACGGATCCTACTCATGAAGAATGTGCTATTTTGTTTGCATTTTTTGCATGTGAGGATTCAATTTTACTTGATACAGAAATAAAAGAAGAAAAATGTAGAAAGGCCATGAAGGAAGAAATTGATGCCATTGAAAAGAACAATACGTGAGAGCTCACAAATCTGCCACCAAACAAGAAGCCTATCGGAATAAAGTGGGTATTCAAACCTAAACTCAATCCTGATCAACAAACATAAAGACATGCTAGTAGTAAAGGGATATATGCAAAGAAAAGGAGAAAACTACAATGAGGTATTCGCCCCGGTCTCTAGACTTGACACTATTCAACTTATAATTTCTCTAGCTGCTCAAAATAACTTGAAGCTCTTGCAAATGGATGTTAAATCTGCATTTTTAAATGGTTTTATCGAATAAGAGATTTATGTTGAGCAACCACCTGGTTTTATCGAGGAAGGAGAAGAGCATAAGGTTTACAAGTTGAAAAATGCCTTATACGATTTAAAACAATTGCCAAGGGTTTGGTATAGTAGAATCAATGCATTTTTTGAAACAAATGATTTTCATAGAAGTCCACATGAACATACTCTCTATACCAAAAATGGTTTGGATGGAAGTTTCATTATAGTGAGTCTTTATGTTGATGATCTAGCCTTCATTGGAAATAATCTAGCTATGTTGGATGATTTTAGAGACCTGATGATGAAAGAATTTGATATGACAGATTTGGAAAAATTACTTCATTTTTTGGATATTGAAGTACACCAATCAGAAAGTGAAATTTTTATTACTCAAGAGCAGTATGCTAGAGAGATTCTAAAAAGATTTAAGATGAAATTTGCAAACCCTGCTTCATTTCCATGCATTTTAGGCCAGAAACTCCGAAAAGGTGGAGAAGGAAAGCTTATAAATACCACCATATTCAGGTGCTTAGTGGGAAATCTGATGTATCTCACAAGCCATATGACTTGATATCATGTTTGTTGTGAGTTTAATAAGTAGGTTCATGAAAGCACCATATTCAGAACATTGGAAAACTGCTAAAAGAATTTTACGATATGTGAATGGGACAATTGATTATGGCATTTTTTATCAAGCAAATGTTCTAATTACACTCTTTGGATACATTGACAATGATCTTGCAGGAAGATTGTGGAGTAATTTGTTGGAGTTCGAAGAAACAACCAATTGTTGCTCTTTCAACAATGAAAGCTGAATATATTGCGGTATCTTTTGCCAGCTGCCAAATTGTATGATTATGAGGTATTTTGGAGAATCTAAACCACAAGCAGGATCTTCCTGCAACTCTTTTGTGTGACAATAATTCAGCAATTTCTATTACAAAGGAACCAGTTCTACATGAGAGGACTAAACATTCGTATGAGGTAACACTTCTTGAGAGTGCTTGTTCACGATGTAATAATTCTAGTCAAATACTGCAAAACAGAAGATCGAGTAGCAGATGTATTTACAAAACCAGTAGGAGGAAAGACCTTCAAGAAACAATTTGTGAAATTTGAAATGAAAAGCAAATTTGGTTTACGGGAGGCAATGTTGGAAAATAAACCAAATTAGTGATAACTTATGAATTTAATAATCATTTACTAAACTTTATTTTAGTGTCTACAGGTATTCCAATAAGTGATTGAGTAAGTTAAAGAGTCTCTTTTGTCCTATAAATTAGAATGTAATCTGCAGTAATTTCTTAAGGTAATAAAATTGAGTATTTCTGTTAATATACTTCCCAACTTTTCTTGCCTTTATTATTGGACTAGATTGTGACTCCACCATCCATCAAAGCAGAAAATAAAGATGGAACAAGAGAAATTTTCATCCGTAGGCTCGGATGTGTACCAAAATGGCTACTCGCTCATGCACTTGGTAAAACCCTTCAAAGAAAGGACTATGGAAGATTATACAACACAGTCCTCTCGCCACAAAACCTGATTTACTGATCACCATGACGGGATCAAACCTTCCGTACCCACAATTACACAATATCTACCAAGAATTCAAAGAGAACTAATCTTTGTAAAATAAAGGGTAAAAAGAAATCTAGAAGGCAGAGAGTTTTTTAGAGAGTGGCGCCTGAGAGAGATAAGAGGATGATTGACTGCTGCGTGTTTCAATCGTGTCATAATCTGGACAGAAGGGTGTTTTCTCCTCTTTCAGTGCTTATTCTCAGAATCAAACATAAAAAAATACTTTATTTAATTTTAATACATAAATCTAGAACATAAAATTATCCCTTTTTGTTCATTGAATATTTACATAAATTCATTGAAATAATAATAAAAAAAGAAATTAAGTTCATAATTGCTGACTTTTTCTTTTTACCTCCATCGATCTCTCATTAAGGTCTTCCTATATTTCGAATCTGACGGGAATGATAGCAGTTACGATTTATAAAGCCTGTTTGATTTGAGAGATATTTATTGGTTTACTACTCCTTTGTTTGGTATAGGAGTCCTAAGTAAAGAAAGAAACTTACAAGGCTATATTTTGATGAAAATAATTTTGTAGGTGTTTACAGTGGTTGAAGAGGAGGTTGCTGATGCATGCACGAAAAAAGAAAACCATAGCCATGACAAGAACTCATATGAATTGAAGGTAGATTTTTGGTGGAGAAATATTGCAGAACACCGGTCATTCAAATCCAGGTCATGAGACTACGGGCCTGCCAATTATTTCAGATTTGGCCCAAAAACTTGAACCTGAAATTCAGTAGCCTCATGAGACTTGGGCCACGAAAATGCGAGGTAGAATAAATGGAAATTATACTATAAAAGGTATTTAAAGATGACAATTCTAAAATCAAAAACTAAGTTTATTCGAGCATAAATAAGGTATTAATGAAACCAAAATTGTAATCTCCCCCTCCCTCCCTCCCCTCTCTCATATTCTTGCATAGTCTTGTCATCGGAGCTCCAACAAAAAGGCCACCATAGTGACATTGAGATCGAGGTGGCCGTTTACAAATTGGGCTGATCGCTTACGGGTTTGAGTCTAGGGTTATTCAGATCAACGTTCAAATTGGTGTTGCCGTTGCCTTGAATCGAGGTGGATGCTTACAAGTCTGGTTTTTTTTTTTTTTTTTTTNGGTTGTTCAAGTTGTAATGGCAGTAATGGTTCTGTTCGTGGTATTGCAGGCGACGGTGGTTTTGATGTTGTAGGCAGTGGTCTTGGTTTTGGTGGACATAGGATGATGTGCTCAAAGTGGTAGTTGGAAGTGATTTTTGTGAACGTTTGATGGTGATTTTTGTGATGTTTTGGCGTTAGTGATTTACTTGGTTGTTGGATTTTTAGTGGTGATGGTAATAGTGCGATAGTGGTGGTTATGATGGAATTTTGGTGGTTGATCAATGTCCACAGGTGGTGATGGTAGAGGTGTGTACGTCACAGTCGATTGAATTTCTGTGACCAAATATCTTGAATATGTGATACGTCAAAGTGGACGGGTCACATGTCAAAGTGCATAGACCATGAGTCACAAATTCAAAAATTTTTGTCACGGGCCACTGTATCAAGTCACAAGTCACAGATCGAAGAGTTTTGTTTACCTGCCATTGGATCAATTCAAGGTCATATGTGACATGGCACATGTCAAAGTGTATAGGTCATAGGTCACGAATCTAAGAGATTTGGTTACATATCCAAGAGATTTGTTCACAGGTTATTGAATCAGGTCGTAAGTCACACGTTAAGTGCATATGTCATAGATCACGGATTCAAGAGATTTGATCACAAACTATTGACTCAGGTAACATGTCATAGATCTAAATGATTTGGTCACCAGGCCATTGGATTATGTCACGTGTCACACGTTAAAGTGCATAGGTCACAAGTCACAAATTCAAGAGATTTGGTCACATGCCATTGATTTCTGTGACCTCAGTTATCCGAACTACTCACAAATTCAATTAACCAAATTTTCGACAATGAGAATTCAAGTTATTTGCTCCGGTAAGTGCTCTATAAATTTCACCAAGAGCTGTTTTTCAAATTATATTAGCACTACTCAATCCTAATCAACGATGAACTCAGTCACCATTGAGCGGCGATTAGTTCACTGTTGAAGAAGTCATCGTTGGAGTGGAGGTCGTGGGATATCGGCGACAGGTGGTTGTGGGTAGATTAATTTAATTAGATAATATTATTATATAAAATTGAAACAAAATAAAAACATGACTTTTACATTTTAAAAGTTAATCTCTGAGATTTGATTTGGTGCATACTTAATAGCTGAAATATAATTTTTTTCTTGCAGAATAATCTCTAAAGGTAGAAATTTGATTAAATAACCAGTATTAATTGTGTCCTAATTAATCTAGAATTCTACTTTCATCAAACAAGCTATTAGACTCCTAAATGCATTGTAAATAGTTGAGTTCTTATGTTAAAGTGATTTTTCGAGAATCACTTTTCTCTCTACTCATTCTTAATATTACATTCTAAAAAAATCATTTTCACAATTTTCATATCTTTCCCCTCTTTTTAATATATATCCTCAAAAAATCATTTTTCAAGGAGTCACTTTCACTCAAGAATAAAGGAAAGATTGTAGCAGCGGTCTCAAACCTTTTCAATTTTTTCAGACTTTATCCTAACCTTCATTTTGTACTAACGAATGTTCCTAACCTTTAATAAATATGTAGCTCGAGTCCAAATGAAAAATCAATTTGATCGTTAGTTGACTAAAAAAAGTGAACTTTGACTAATTTTGACTAAAATGAAATGGGTAAAATAGTAAGTTTAATATTAAAAAAAGAGATAAAAAATAAAAAAAATGGCTACTATTATCTCTTTCCCCATACCCCACCCCATCCACGAAAGACAAAATCCATAAAAAATAGCAGTTTAACCGTCGCACCCATCCCCACTTTCTTCTTCTTCCATAGCCACCACCAACTTCCCCGCCCATTTTATCTTCTTCTCCAAAATTATCCCCCACCAATCTCCACCTCCATTTTTTTTATTTCCTCTATATTTTACACAAAAATTCTCTATTTTACTTCGCACTCGGAAATCGAGAAGAAAAGAATCAATTCTCATCGGTCTTCGTTGTCTAAGTTCTTTGTCTAAGATTGATTCTACAGCCGCAACACACAATATCAACAAAGAATTCCTCAACCTGCACTTCAAAATTATAGAAGCTTGGGGAAAAATAATTTCTTTTGGAGAAATGATGTTGCAAATTTGAAAGATCAGAAACCACCTTTTTTTTTAATTTTATTTTTGGTTTTGGGGTTAGTGAAGTGAAATAGACAACTTTTTTTTTTTCAATTTTTTTTTGGTTTTTTATTATTTTTATAATATGAGATTAATTAATTTACTATTTTTTCATTACTGAATTTGGTCAAAATAATTTGTTTTGGTCAGTTAACGATCAAATAGATATTTTCCATCCATTTGGACTCAAACTGCATATTTATTAAAGGTTAGACACTTTCGTTGACACAAAATAAAAGTTAGGGTAAAGTTTGTAAAAAAATAAAAAAAGTGAGGGAACGCTGTTGCAATTTTTCCTAGAATAAGTTATCTAGTGCATCCCTAGTGCGAAATATTATTATATTGCAGTTTTTTTTTATACCACTCTTTCCATGATTCAGTTTTCGTACTGATTATTTCAATTAAGTAGCACATGCATAAAAATCTTGATGTTTAAAACATTTTTACCTTTTAGAATATTTATACAGTTATACATTATTTGTGAAAGACAATTATATCTCCTCATCCTTAATTATATGCTATAAATATAGGAATTTAGCTCTCAATAAAACACATGAATTTTGACTGACTTTATTATATTCTCTTTTTGTCTCTAATTTATTGCATGTTATTGGTACGACGTTCTAGTCAATACGGCAATAAAAATGCTTTATTTCTTTAGCTCAAAAACAAGCCACAAAGTTCCAACAAATTGAATTAACAAAGAAATTTTCCTTTTCAAAAGCTAGTATTCTCTTTTTTGAATTGTCTAATGACAAAGTGGTAGATATTATTGGATTTGATTAGATCATTTTGACAATATCATTCAATGATAGACATATATTTATTTGAATGTAATTTATTACTTCTTATCAATATTTCAGAAGAATAGTCTATTATTAGCTTTGGAGGAGTGTCAATTTAAAATCAATAATCCAGAAGAATATTTTTCCTTTTGTTGATTTGTTATATTACATGTATATATGTATGTATTCCGTCTAATCTCACAATATAATTTATACTGAGAATAAGTGCATAACCTCTACTTTTTAGCCAAACAAAATAAGATGGTAAAATTTAATCTATTAAAAAGGAAATAAATTATTTTTAATAATTTCACTTTTCTTTTGTACTTCCATGAGACAATAGCATTTAACATAAATCTAGCAAGAAATATTCACTCCCAATAATCAAATATACATTCGTAATATTAACAATTTTTTTCTTTTCACTGAGGTCAAACTTACAATGAAAAAGATTTAAAACAAAACGTACGAGTACTTTTCATGTATCGTAAATGTGCATATATCGCTGCTTGAATTTAGCGTTATCCATAATTTTGTAAAACCTATATAAAAGCATTTTTGAAAAATATAAATACACGACTTGTCCATTAGTTCAAAAATTTAAATACAACTTGACTCCTTTGTGCCAAATTTTGCCGATCAACTTTGTCGTGAATAAGATTCAAGTTGTTATTATTGTAATCCTTAATAACTCGACACTCTAATATTTTAATTGCAAATTGTGATACGTGAAGATATTTTTCCAAATTATTAATAATATGTTGCCCGCTTCGATGGAGACGGCCATAATATACTGTCGCCATGCAAGTGGCAATAACTGAAAGTTAAAACTAGTAGGATGAGGTACAGATGCCTTTCCATTTTGTGGGCAACGAAATTAGTGGACACCTTTTGACCTTTTTTCGTTTATTTTATTAATTAGGTTTATTCAAAATGCTTTCTTAAAGAAAACAAACTCGAAGTCTTTTTGGTAGCAGATTGACTGGATTTGTTTAGTGAAAATTGGACTTGGAACTTCATAGCTTTTCACTTCATGTAGTTTTGAGTTCCTAACCTTTAAAAGATATTTTTAATACTCTATCTATTTAAATATATGAATCTGAATCTTGTCAATTTGAATGATAAAATCACACATTTTTAAGGACTTTAAAGAGTGAATTTAGAAGCATGCTTGAAAGAGTATAAACAATTATAGAAATAATTGATAAGAACTTAAAATCAAAAATTTGTTTCCTAAACATGCTTTGCACATAGTACGATACGACAAAAGAATTTATAATTTAAACAAAATTATTATGTCAAATTTAAGATCTTTCATTGTTTAATAATGTTAATTTTTTTAGTAATATTTATATATAATATAACTTCAATAAGTAGAAATGATATTTACAATTTTTAGTATATCGTATAACACTATTTTAACATAACAATATTATAATTTAAATTCTACATTTTTTAGTATTATAATATGCCTAATATTCTATCGTTATAATTGACAAAAAAAAAATAATAAAACTTTTGAAATACCTACAAAATTTTAAAATACCAAAATATTTAGATAAAAAATTGTGGGACGAGACATAAACATTAACTACAATTTTCTATCAAAACAAAATATTAAAAAAAAAAAAAAAAAAAAAAAGTTGGGAGGCTATGCATTCAAGAGCCTTTTGATTAGTAGTCATAATTTAGTTATAAAAAAAAAAGATTTTTCCTATGAAGGTTGTACTAAGTGAATATAAATTACAGGGATGGCTATTATAAATAAGATTAATAGCTCAAAAATATTAAATATTATATGAAAATGTGTATTGAATCAAACATGTAAGGGTTAAAAATTCTAAGAATATGACCGCTCGAAATTTGGGAGAATCTAATTTTAGATTTTGATGATTTCTTTTTTTCTCTTATCCAATATTTAAGTGAAAATATGCAAATTCCAATAAGCACCAAACTGCTTTCTAAACTCACAACTCGTATGTAAATTTCTTGGTGAAAAAATGCAAATTCCAATAAGCACCAAATTGCTTTCTAGACTCACGACTCAGACATAAATTTCTTGCAAATGAAAATGTGGCATTAGAATTTTCGCTTCCTCCAAACTAACATTCGCACACTGTACAATTGTAATAACAAGGAGAAAAATATGTCCATTAATCAATGAATATCATAAAGACAAAATATACAAAATTCGAGTTGAGCAAACAAAGAAAAATTTCGTTGAATTGAATAACCAGATGCAAGTAAGATTCTGCTAAAAAAAGAGTTGTAGAAAATAAATTCGAAGTTAATTATCCAATATAATAAATCTTCACATAATTTACACTATCGAAAAGTTCATCATAAACAAAAAATAAAGATAAAAAATCTATCGATTGGTTGTTGTTCTCTATAAAAAAAGATTGACTATCATTCCGATCAAAAGAGATCACATTTAAATTTCATATCATCATAAAAATAATATAAGTTTGATTAATAAACTGATAATTAATTACTAACATACTACACATCAACAATTACTTAAAAAGAAAGTAAGATGGGAAATAAAATAATTTATAAACACATACTCAAGATGTGATGTGAGTGATGGATTATGGATGACAAATGCAAAATTGAGATTTGAGAGTAAGTCAGTTCTCATATAGTTTTTGTTGTCATTCCACTTTTATTATATAGCATGCTAAGAATGTATCAAAATTAGAAGTGAAGAGAAGGA
>CAIGRB010151180.1:0-10744 GCA_903798255.1 Fraxinus quadrangulata
AATAAAATACTAAAACATTTTATCTTTTATCATTAATTACCCCAACTTCATTTTCTTCAACATCAATATCAGCTTCTTCATTATCATAAAAAATAACTCTCCAATTCTGGTTCATCTAATGATAAATTAGCAACATCAAGCAGTCCAACAATTTCAAGAGTATCAAGTGAGTTCCGACAATGTCCTAGGTTTTGGATTCTCATTGTGAATATAAATCTAATTTCTTGAAAAAAGATGCAGATTGCTATTAATGAAAATCAATTCTTCAGTTCCTTGTGGAGTTATTCCTTCTCATAAAGTGCACAAAAGAATACACATTCTAATCATTTAATATTAATTACTATATATTTTCAATAATAAAGATATATTTTTCAATTATTAGCACAGTTTCACAGTATTAAAATATTAAATAATATTGTGTATTTCCAATAAAAAAGTCTAGATGTTAATTAATTTAAAACTCTAATTGTGTACTTCCATTAAATATTATTAATATTCAATAAAGCAAAAAAACTTTTTCAATCTATAGTCATTAACAGTTTAAAAGAGTTTAAATAAATAACACCCCTTTTCAAGTGTCCTAACGTATAGGATATGTATCGAAAATAATTAAAAAATATGTATCCAATACGTATCGAAAATTTAAAAAATATAAAATAATAATAAAAATGTATTTGGTACGTATCAAAGGGTATCGGAGAGTATCCAAACTTGAATATGTATCGAATACTAGTAGTATTGAGTTTACGAGTATCGGTATTTCTTAGCTTGCAGATCTAAGGATATATGTTGTTCAACATAAAATTGGGAAAACAAAATGTCCATATTATCCTGTTGTCTGATAATCCTCTACATTTTTTTATCCTGGCAGACATATACATCATTTTCATGTCATTGGGTCAAACTCAATGAACAATAAGAAAATGAAGCATAAAACCAAACTATATGGATTTTGTTTCTTTGAGATAAGCCTCTCTCGACCCTCCCTTTCTAATATATCTTTATGAAAGCCTCTCATCTTTAGAGATCCGGTCCATCATCAACTCAGTCAGATCTTCTTGTTAGCCTGCTTTGATTAGGCTTCCTTTAACGGATTTTATCGTCATTTCGTGCCTGCAGCCCTGCTGGATTCGACCTTTTATCAGCTGGTTGAGTAGCGTAATAAGGGGCACAACTAGAAGAGTTGGCCCTATATTTTCTTTCTATTTTTTTTTCTCAATTCGATTGCAGTCTCCGAAGTCCTTCTTGATCGATGGTCCCCATTAGCATTAGTGCTATAATTAGCAGCCGCTTTTTTTGGAAGGCGAGGTACTCATGTGTGATCGCGGATTCCACGGTAGCAGTAGTTCTAGCTCTACATTAGGAGCACGGGAGCTCACTCCCTCAATGAGTCTATCCTGCTTCAGGCCATGTTGTTCAGTCTCCTGGAACTAAACTCTTAGATGCAGCCGCCTCCATCCATCGGCAATCCGCTCCCGTACGGGCGTTGACATGCTTAGCGAAGGTCTCCTTATTTACGACGAAATTTAGATCAGGTTGCGCGAAAGGAAGGGGGAAAACCTATCTAGAAGTCGTTTTTGATGAGGAGAGGGAAAACCCCTCCCTAACGCTGGGCAAGATCAATAAATAAGAAGCTTCGGCTTAGGGCGACCAAACCAAGCTCGATTCGCTCCAAATTCCCACAGTGCCTTCCTTGGGAAAGGTGACCCGTATCTTCAGGTCGCTCCAGGCTCTACCGGAACCGAGCGTACCTTGGGACACGCGCTACAAAAGGCTTAGGAAGCGGACCTGTCTGATGAGGGGACTTCGTAAACTATCTAACTTTGAAGCTATTACACCCAAAAGGGTGAAACCACAGAAGCAGGTAACCCTGACTTCAAGACATATGGTGAAGAGCACCGGTCAAGCTCACACACAAGAGGGAAGAAACGAAAGATTGATTGATCTGCTGCTCGATCGGAGATATAAGGGAAGCGCTGGTAACCGAACTCTTTCGCGAAANACAACAAGGCACATGATTAAAAGAAAAACTGACAACCAAAATGTTTCACGGTTCATGTAGGTTTCCAGTCTGCTTCGTTTCGCAGGTGACATTGCACTGTTCAGCATAGCTTTTGTCTCCTGTCCAGAATAAACTACTACGCCAACCGCCCATTCTGTGTTTTTAAGCTGACAACCACGCAAAATAATGTTTGATTGGCTGAGAGGAAACATCTGCCCATTTATCTCCAAGTTGGCTGTGAACTCGTATATATTTCTGTTTGGCTGTTCACAGGTTATAACCCCGGATATTATTGTCCCATCAAGAACTAATTTATTAGTTTCTTGCCTCGCATATCTAGTCTTCAAGTTTGACTCGCCATCCAAATTCATTGTCTGGATATAGGCAATTCCACTATGATCTCTTGTGCTCAGCAATACCATATCACAAGGAATTGTCTCATCAGAACAGATCTTCACTACCTCACCGGACTGTATCTTTTTCCATCTTTTTGGATGGAATTCGCCGGATTGAAGAACCAGAGCTTCCCGGTTATTCTCATTCTTGTCCGACCTGTGTCTTCGCCAATCCTCATAACCATCTTTTACAGCTGTCACAGTAAGCACAAACAGAAGAGGGAAAAGGGATACTGTTCTCCCAAAGACAGCAAGAGGTGGAAGTTGGTTCAGAGCAGCGATAGCTAAAAAATACAAATAAGCAACCCGGTGGAACTGAATGAAGAGATTCTTAGGCAAAAAATTAAGGAATGTATATTTACTGGTCCGGATCTCATTTCCAGAAAACTCAGACGTATCATTAGTCCTCTTGGGATCATTTATATGGATCAACCTAGTGTTATCATGATGTGCTAAATTTTCTTTAAGCTGCATGCTTATCTGAAGGAACCTCTCAGACCTATGGGACTTGTTCAAATTATCCTGGACCCCAGAAGAAATGGCTCGAGATGAAGCCCCAGAAACTTCATGCAGTCCAAATGTTCTGCGAATCCGTCACACCACCCCATGACACAAGGCGTTTCCTCTCACGTAGGGAGAGTTGCACCTGAAGGTCAACAGACTTGAACTTCTTTCTGGTTCGAAGGTTCCCTAAAACACCTCCTAATGGGGCAATGTCTTCTTCAAATTCCTCCTTCAAGTCTTCCTCCAATTCTTCATTCAGATCGTACAAATTGTTATCTTGCGTCTCATCAGTAACAGATGAAGAGATCGATGTGTTGTCACACAGACATCCCAGTGAGCCGATTGTCAGTGATGAGTGCAGGCGACGGTGAAGTCTTGGCCCAGATGACGGTTCAGAGGTAGACAACAATGGCATGCCAGAAGACATAGAGGATCCACAACCGAAGATAAAGCATTGGAGAATAGCATAACTATGCCCTGCACTAAATAATTACTAAAATCCCAAAATATCAACAAAAATTGATCGCCCAGAGTGTATTCCTTCCCTTCTCACCCCAATTAAAAACCACTATAAAATTTCCCAACTCTTAACCAACAATATACACAATGCGGCGGCCAATAATATTCACCCTATAGTTTCTCTTTATTTGCAGCCGTTCATTTCGCGTACTTGGAAACAAAATGTACCCAAAAAATCCAATAAGAAGCAGCAGAGTAATTTTCCTCCAAAACAACCGAAATTCCTCCTATTTCTTGAAAACCCTGACCCAACCTGTGTCAAAAGAAACTTTACTTTTGCAGCGACCAAATTAGCATAAATAATGACGAATTAATCACTGCTCCACATAAAAGAACAACCGTCCACATCCTCCAAAGAAAAGCCAGAACTGCAAAACAAAAGGCAAAACCCCGTTTGCATAATGAAATCACTGCGACATTGGATTCAAAACAATTAACATAAGTACCAGAATGGGATAGGACAGTGATAATAGGTCAAAATCCTGACCTGTGGAAATTGAAAGCAGAGAGAGAGAGAGCGAGAGAGTACAAGTTTGCTTCTCGTTATCGTCTAGGAAAAGGTGAAAGAGTGAATTGAATGAATTTGAAGGCAATCAAAGCACTGAATACGAAAATGACGACAGATCCAGATCTGGTTAAAGCACCCGATCCCATTTCTCTCTTCTTCCCGCTAATTATTTTTCTCTCTCCGGCTCTGAATCCTGATCAGCTTTTTTGGACATAAGAAACAAAAAACTGATTTTACGTTAAATTGTGGGAAAAAATAATTTATTTATCCAATTGGCAGTGAATTAAATTACTAAAAGCAGAAATTGAATTGAATTCGAACTGAAGTTGAGAATGAGATCGAAGGCGGAGGAGGGATTAAGAGACAATGGGACGAGTGGAAGAACACGATTTTTGGCTTTATTCCTTTTCTTTACAATTTTTTATTTTTTTTTCCCTATCTGAGGGACCACCACGCCAATGATCGTTGAAATGTCGGCTTTGCCCATAAAACGGGACGGACAATAAATGGAAAAAGGGACCCAAAGAACAGGGCTTTTTCACGAAATCTGGCTGGCAGGTATTGTGGAAAGAAATCGAATTTGTAATTAAAATACTTTGCTAAATTCAAAATTTTTTTTAATCACGTATTCTTACAAAAATCGTTGTTCCAAAACTTATTTCACCCCAAAACTCATTAAAATGATTGTCAAATATGGGCTAAAAATAATTGTGTTTTGATTCCCAAAGTTGTATCACTTTAATGCAAAAAGATAGGTAGTTTATAGGTATGAATAGGAGCCCAAGAATCACGAATAAACTTTCCAAATTGCTCCCAAAACTGAAGTTGCCCTATTTTGGACATGGCCACTTTCAAGTGCATCAATCCTTCTGCTCAAGCGAGGAAATCTTCAAAATTTTGTCGTCTCTATATTTACTTAGCTCTTGCTCGAACAAGAGGCTTGTTTCTACTTATAAGTATTTGTACGTTCTTNTTTGGACCTGGCCACTTTCAAGTGCATCAATCCTTCTGCTCAAGCGAGGAAATCTTCAAAATTTTGTCGTCTCTATATTTACTTAGCTCTTGCTCGAACAAGAGGCTTGTTTATACTTATAAGTATTTGTACGTTCTTAGCTAGACTCCCATCCTTTCATCCACCAAGATTCTTCCGAGTCTCAAGGCTTGACACTTTTACTCAAATATCATTATTTTAGCCATGTTCTTCACTCATTTAATCACCTATGCATTTAAAGTCAGGGCTTTGACCTACAAAAAAACTAAAGCAAAATTTAATACAACGTGACTTCAAAATGTTCGAAACGCCACAAAAATGATATCATTAAGAAATCGAGTTCTATCCCTCCTTGCTCATGGATACCCCGCATCTCCTTAAGCATTGCACATTCCTCATTCATTTGTTAATGCACCAAGAGCTCCACTACCGCAATGGTCTCATCCATCTTGACATTCTCGCCCAACGTTGGATCCCATAAGTGAAAGAGAACAAGTCTTCCTCTCAGTGGTTAATCCAACATTGAAGTTCAGCTCAGACGGACATTGACCGGTTAACGTCAACAATCAGCGATTGTAAGAGCGAAGTCATTTATTAATATTTAATCACATAATATTAAATATTATTCAATATATATAACTACGATCTTAGACAATTGAATTCTACAGGATCTCGTGTTTTGAAAACGTTGCAATATTACCTCATTCTCAATTTTTTCAGCAATCCCTTTCTCCATGTACACCACCAAATTGTCATTCAACTAATCGTCTCTCATTTTGTTGCGCAAGTCACTCTTGATTAGATTCATAACAGAAAATACTCTTTTAACACTTGCAGTTGCCATAGGTAATATCAAAATCAAGGTGATCAACCTATAAACCAATCGAAAATAATAAGAGCTTCTTGTTTCAACCAACTTCTGAGCTACACAAGAAATGCCATTAAGATTAGAGAAAGNTGATAGAACTGAGAGACGTAGCAATTTAGCCATATCAAAAGCTACAAAGGAATCTCTTGGAATTAAATACAAAATGCAAGTAAGGAGCTCAGTAGTTGTCTCTGAAAAACAATCATCCAACTCTTACAAGATTGAGTCTATCACATGATAATACAAATCAACATAAAAGCGATGATAATAAGTTACCTGCTGAGCCCCACACCTAGGTCAAACTTTCAATACTACAATATCTTCCATATTGGGCACTAAAATATGTTTACCAAGACAAAACTCAATCACCCTACTCAACAAATTATCCCAACCATTGTCTTTCATATCCTGCAATGCATACTTACACACATTCAATAACCTCATAGCATTCTGAATATCCTGATCCTTTTTTCTGTATGGCTTGTGAAAAGTCATCTGTAATTGTAAGAATTTCAAACATAAAGTGGAGACTGAACACAAACTCAAAATCTTACATAGTGTTCATCTGTCTTGTGGCAATTGATCTCTAACCTGAATTTATGCCATCTTCTGATATATCCTTAAGAACATCTATGATAGTATTAAACATATTAATAATACAAGTAATTGTCAGTAGGTATGAGCCCAATCTAGTATCACCTGGGCGTGCTAAACTCATTTATTGAAACATACAAGTAATTAAACATATATCTTGCAGATATATTGCTTGCTCCATCATAACCTTGACCTCTCAGTCTAGATATATTCAACCCATGCGTAGAAAATATTGCATCAATGACATTCTTCAGTGATTGGACACAAGTATCAGCGACATGGGTAATGTCCAAAAAAGCTCCTTCACGTGCCCACCTTGGTCAACAAACATCAATACAACTGCCATTTGTTCTTTTATAGAATTATCACGAGTCTCATCAACCAAAATTGAAAACAAATAATCACCCATCTCATTGATAATAGCCATTGTTGTCTCTACAACACAATAATTAACCAAGTCCTTTTGGATCTTTGGTGGTCATTTGGTCATTTCCAAGAGCATTACTGAATAATACTTGTTTAACTTCCTCACAATGAGTTGCATACTAGCCTAGTAGCTCAATTCGATTTCTTCTATTAAGAGATTCTTTGGTTTCATCGTGACCAATTTCAAATTTCCAATTCCCCCAATTCCAAATTCAATTCCAATTCCAATTCCAAATTCCAACTTCAATTCCAAATTCAATTCCAAAACCAATTTTAATTTCCCCCAATTCCAAATCCAATTCCAAATTTCCAATTCCCCAAATTCCAATTCATAAATCATACATGAAACAACACAGAAAACTCTAATAAATCATGATTTTGTAACTCATAGATAGAAAATAAAAAAAAAAAGGCAGAAAACTCACAGCGACGCACTCGCTGACTCTAAAAGCGAGGAATCTGCAAGCTGCAGTTGTTCACACTTCACAGGCAGGACTGGGCCGATTGGTGATTGGTGGTGGGGACAATTCACTCGTTTCAGTCTTTGGACCCTGCCAATGACTAATGGGTTAGCTAGCTTATGAGATTTTTCTTATTTTTCTAAGACATACTGTTATGAAATCAACCACTGGATTGAAATGTTGAAATTATATGGCACAATAATGAAGTATTTGATCAAGCAAAAGAATAATAACGATAAGAAATATGGTATAGGCATTAGGAGATTTTATTGACTCAAGAATAATGAAGAAGAGAGAAAATTACTATGGATCATATAATTTTAGTAATCTATTTTCTCACACTTAAAATTGTATAGAAGAACTTAATATTTACAGGGAACGTATAGGGGATGTCAAAACCCTCCTAGTAGAGTTGTTGATGAAGTAGGATACCAAGAAATCGAGTCTAAAATAAATTACAACTCCCAATAAGCTTTCAAAATAGAATTTCAACTTGACATAGGACTCCAATAACAATACAAACTGAATTCTTCTTGACGTGCACTTCAATTAGAATTCTTCAATTACTTCAATGAGGAATTCGGGTCACACCTGAATTCTAACAATCTCCACATTGACACGAATTCCACCAAGTAATGAACTGGCTTCTTCAACAATAACCAAAAAATTAATTTCTCTAATAAAACATAACCAAAAAATTAATTTCTCCAATAAAACATAATATTCCACCTCTTTCAATGAATCCAAGTACTATTCTTGTAGAATTATCTCAGATTCCCAAAAATCATAATGATTTTATAATTTACCAAATTCAGTGGTAACACGCCCCAAAACAGAATCAAACCTCAATACTTTTAAAGAAGACACATTGCTAGATTGTACACCTTCTATTCAATTTAAAGCATGCTCAACAAAATTAGTATCCACATACCCTTCTCCACTGGGTTCGTCCTAGCAATTGAATATAATGGCACCGCAGGTGATGGTGGCCTTATCTATATTTTCTGAACTCAACTAAACAGTATTTTTCAAATCTGGCCATTTACGAGCTCCTAAAGGTATTGTACTAAACTGAATGTCCATCAAGTGCTGAACCTGTGCTGATTGACTCTTCTAGATCCTGCACGACCCTGCAAGATGTATAACTGAAACTTTTTCTATCCCTCCAATACAATCGGGCACCCTTACAAACTTTCAAAACTCCACTTCCACCAAAAAAACTCATAACACTTTAAATTAAGGCTAGACAATGAGATGATATTCTTCTTTAAATCTGGAACATGTCAAATCTGGCCAAGTGTTCTAATTGTCTCATCCAATAGCTTCAATCTAACAGTACCAATTCCAACAACTCGACAAGGTGGGTTGTTTCTCATAACCATGATACCTTTGAAAACAGTATCATATGTAGTAAACAAGTCCTTATTAAGACACGTATGAAACACACACGCTGAATTTAGAATCCAGTCCCTATCTGGTTTAGACTCAACGTCAGAAATAACAAAAAGATCTCCATTAATGTTATCTACGAGGTTTGCTTTTCCTAAAGTATCTGATTACTTCCCATATCGACTTGTAGCCAACTTTTCTTTATTCTACAATTTGTAAAAATCCTTCTTCATATGCCAATTCTTCTTGCAGCAGTTACAAATTTGATTACTAAACTTAGAGTTCGACCTGCCCCTTCCAGAACAACCATGAGCAACCATACCTTCTACATCTCTGGCCTCCAAAACCAAATGTTTCATCTTCTCTTTTGAATATAAAGCATCATACACTTCCTCTATGGTGAGAGTATCACGACTATACAAGATCGTATCTCTAAATGAAGAAAACGAAGCGTACAACGAATACAATAGGATCAATGGCAAATCTTCTTTATCATACTCTACTTTCAAAGTTTTCAAATCTGCAACGATTTCTTTAAATACAGTTAGGTGATCTTTCAATGATTNTCTTCAAATGATCCTCCATCTGCCGTTTGATGAGAGTATAAACGCTGCTTGAGGTTCAACTTGATTGTCAGACTTTTAGTGATGCACAATTGCTCCAACTTCAACCATAAAGTAGCTGCTGAATTTTCCTTCAAAATGTCCTGAAAAATAGTATTTGATAGATGAAGATGAATGAGAAAAACTATCTTCTTATCATTCCGTAATTTCTCCTCCGCGGTCAAAGTTGAGGATATCTTGTCAATTCCCAACAACGTATCATCCAAATCCAACTGTGTGAATACTGCACGTGTCTTAACCTGACATAGTGAAAATCTAGTGTTTTGATTCAAAAGCGGAATGTCATACTTCATGGAAGCCATCACGAACAAAATACTTCGAACAAATCAAACCTTGTACTCTTGCGGAACTGGTGAACTTAGGCTCTGATACTACTTGTTATTAAATCAATAACCAGATTGAAATGTTGAAGTTATATGGCACAATAATGAAGTATTTGATCAAACAAAAGAATAATAAAGATAAGAAATATGGCAGATGAATTAAAAGATTTTATTGACTCAAGAATAATGGAGAAGAGAGAAAATTACAATGGATCCTATAATTCTAATAATCTATTTTCGTATCAGAGACACAAGAGTTTAGAGTTAGTGAATAGTGTCAAACTATTGATTATACAGTGTCTAAGGTAAAGTTGGTGTGTTGCATGGACGTCTACTGAAGCGTTGATCAGCCATGTAGCCGGAGTTGACATTTAGGTGGTCCCGTTGAGGCTTTGCATTGCGTCAATCCACCCTACACTATTTTGTCTTCAATAGTAAGATTACTATTTTCTTGCATATATACAATTATTTCTTTTATGTCAAACTGATTTAGCAAAAGTGGTGGTTCAAACAACAATAGAGATAATATATCAAACTTTTTTCAAAATGATAATGAAGAATTAGACCAAAATCATGTATCTGCATCAAATGACTTTATTTCAAATGAACTTTAAATAGCTCATATAGAGCAAAGATTTCAAAATTGGACTATCCCAAAGGTAGATAAAAGTTCTATCTATGAGATAAAAAAAATTTAATTTTACTCAAAATTATGTTATCAAAATTTTGGAGCAAATCATTCACATCAAGAATCAAACTGTTTCCATTAATATTTTTTCAAAAGTAGCTATTCAAGCCCACAAGAAAATATTTAAATATCTTCATGTTGGATTTGTTCAAATTGCTGTCAAACCCTTATTTAGACTTAGGCTAGACATTTCTGTTCTTTTAACCTTATGAGACAAAAGACTCTTAAAATTTGAACATTCATTACTCTCCATGCTCAAGTCTAATCTCGAGAGTGATTCTATATTTTCAAATTGCTATCCAAAATTTTCAATTAGCCTTCAAGATGGAGCTATTTTAAATGCTCTAAATCTTCAAATTCAAATCAAGAATTTTGATGTTGATGATAGATCAAAAGCTTTTGCTTTAATATATCGAATATATTATAAGCTTTTGAATACTTAACTCAATATTT
>CAIGRB010151217.1:8807-23497 GCA_903798255.1 Fraxinus quadrangulata
AATTTGCATGATCAAATTCTTCCCAAAAAGACTTAGTTGAATCTGTGGGATTAGATGATGAACCTCCATCTCCTCTCTCTTTTGTTGAATTTTCGTTTGACTTAGATCCAGCCACACTTGGTAAGTTTCCAGATATTTTTCCAAGTGCTGGAAATTCGGCTGGAATTAAGGCAATTGTCCCAGAATTTGAATTCTTTCCATGTGCAAGAATTGGTAACTTACCATTTTCATTAGGTACAGAATTTGGTAACTTACCAGAATTAATTGGTAACCTCCCTCCATTAGTGTTGTTTAACTTTTTCCCCATATGGTGAATGGAAAGAAACGAAAATCGAGCAAAAATCACGCACCTTCCAAAAATATAATTTCCGGCAAGGTTTTGAATCCGGCCGCCCAAACTGGTGGTCGGAATATGCAAAGTATCAGAGAAATACAAAAACTATTCAGGAATCTGCAGAAACTTCAGCAAACAATGCAGAAATAACCAGCAATATGGAAGAACTTCAGAAAAGTGTTGCACTTCCAAATTCCAAGCAAGATGAATTCGGCCAAAACAAAGATGAATTCTTCACAGTAGTCACGTGAAAAACAGCCAAAAATCAATCCCCTTCACAATATCTGGACTTGATATAAACTTTCACTCACAAAATATGGTAAAAATTAAATCAAGAACAAATGAGGTTCAGTGAACGAAATTTGCAAGAACTCCAAAAACCTTCAAGATTTTGGAGAAAACACCATGAATCTTGGATGAAACTTCAAGAAAACAATAAATCCAAGTAGCAGATTCGATTTTCACATAGAAGATTATGTAAAAATCAAGCCAAAGAACTAGAAATCTCTCAAGGAAAGTGTGCACCAAGTGGGATTTTCTCTCACTAGATTGAGAGCATCTCTCTCTAACTCACTTTTCGACTAACTGAGAGCTATTTCTTAGGTGTCTTTGTCTTTGGAACTCTGACCTCTGAATGACGTGTAGAAGACGAAACCTCATATTACATTTGGCAAACTGCTAAATCCGACGATTGGGGGTGTCGATTTTTTTTTTTTTTTTACCCAGGTATCCATGGCTTACGCCAGACTATGTCCTGGACCACCCATCACCGGTCCCTCAGCAATGGGCGGAAGTAAATCACGGTATATACCCAAGTTGACTAGGATCCGTGCACTCTTTATACTCTTGGCTCCAAGGGAGGGGTGTCGATTTTTTAATTATTAGGTTGGAGCATCTCCATGCAGGTTCACATTTGGCTGATTTTTGGTTGAAATTGTATGATGGTGACGATTAGGCTGATTCTTGAATGTATTGAACACTCATCGGTCGAGATATATGATAATAGAAATATGAAGAAACGGGGTTTATATGGATTCAGATGTACAAAATCTTCATAACAGCGAGATTTATATGAAAGTTTTGAAATAAATGTGAAATCGAAATAAAAATATCCTCTTCAGTAAGGAAAATTTGGATGAAATCTAGAATGAAGGTAGTCGAAATTAGAATGATTATTATTCGGACTTAGGTTTTGGAATTGTGAGTGATTTGATACAGATTGAGGATTTGAGCGAATTTAATGGGATTTGATTGATAATTGAGAGAGACTCGTTAGATAATTAAATGAGTTTAAGGAGTTAGGTTATGTTTTGATTTTTATATAGAATTTAATATTACAGTATTCATGGAAATTAAAAATGTGTGGTATAATTTTTGAAAATTTAATTTTAAACATGTAACAGGTGTAATTTCATCTCGTCATTTATAATACAATGGTTGCATTCTGCTGCTAAAATATTCTACAAGAGTTAACTTTCGTATTAAAGTGGAATCGGTCATCTCCACCTGTAACAGTCGAGCTCACTCTGCGTTGCAATTATTTTATTTTATTTTTTGGGACAAATTTCATGTTTCACACTTTCGACATGACCCTACGATACATACTTGTAAGTCTGAGCAAAAAAATCGAAAAATTGACCAAACTAATAAAATCGAACCGACTCGAGCTGGTTTAGGCAGCTTGGATACGGGTATTGATTCGGATTGGTTTTTTTTTTCAAACAAAACTATTGTGAGTCGGTTCAGTCATGATTTGAAGCCTTAAACCGCTGGTTAATCGAACCAATCTAACCCACCTACATGTTTACCCGTTTTTTATAAGAAAAATAAAAATCAAAAGATAAGTCATAATCTCTTAACTATATTTCGATTCATTTCAATCTATGATGCTGTCAATAAGTAATAGCACCAAAAATTTCCTTTTACAAGCTCATTATGTTATACTTAGCCCCTTCTTTTCTATATTCAGACAGTCATGCTACATAATGCATAAAAAACAACCAAAAATCTTAAGTTTTTTGTTAATCTGTCTCTATTAACCTGATTTTATTTGTTAGTCAACAGTTTTTGTAATATAAAATTATTTAGTTATTTTATTTCTCGTAATCTAAGTGGATCCAAAATCTAGAAAGATTTTTTTAAAAAAAAAAAATCAATTTGGAGTAAAAGTTTAAATCGACTAACCAAACCAAACCAAAACCGATTTGGTTTACTTCAGTTCGGTTTAAGAGCTATAGTGACATCCAAACCAACTAATTTAATTTTGATTTCGAGCTGAAGTAGAAATCGACTCAAATCAATTTGCGCTCAGGCTTGACACTGTTGACGGATCTGTGCACAGTTAAGTCTCTGTCAATGTAACTGTTTATAAAGATTCGCAGCGAAGATGGAAACAAAAGCATGGATAAAGAAATAATATTCGTACTCAGAACAATTGTTCTGATGAGTTGATAAAAGTATACACAAAACTTTGGGACCTTTATTGTTTCCCTTCAACTATCACGTCCTTTTGTCTTTGACCAACCCATCGATTCTGCTGGTACAAACTTGTGACATCTTGAATTTTTTTTTTTTTTTTAAAACACAATTTCTAGAGAGAGAGAGAGAGAGAGAGATTGACCATGATACAGACCTTTCTCTATATATCTAGTGTTAAGAGTGAGATGTTAATAGAGTGCGACAATGAACACAACAAGGATAGTAGAGACTGGTCCTTATCATGCCTCCACCCTACCTTCATCTATCTCTATCTTCATTTATATATGTTCCTAATTTCTTATAAGATTAGAGCACCTTTCTTTGCACCTCTTGTGTGGACCAATATTGAGATTCCCTCTATAAATGTACCTACACACCTTTCACTGTGAAACGATTCTTTTAGAAACAAGGGTCAGGCCTCAACTCTACAGAAACAACAAAAAGAAGAAAAGAACTACTACTTTTCGAGGAAAATTCATACACAAATGCTACGTGAACCAATTATACATTAATATGGAGAAGTGAATAATTATGTTCGGTACTATACTTTGTAGGTGATTAACTTGGAGGGTCATTGTAACATTTTATCATGATATGAAAGATCTGATAAGTTGAAATTTTCAACCATTTTGCGACAAAGGAGTTCATTTTCTATGAATGATAATATTATATTCAGGTTGTGTATGTGTGTGAAGTTACGCTAGTTAGCTTTTCGACTTTGCCGTGAGATAGGTGACGATATCATCTAGGTCATGGCTCAAATTTTAAGTGCACGTTTCATTAGATAAGTTCTAACTATCATGTATTATGAGGATTAATGTTGTCATCTTCTTATCAATCACACATTTTTTAATAAAATAATATTACACATAAACTTAAAAACCTTTTTTTTTTTCTCAAATACACATTTGATAAAAAATCACTATTCTCCTAGTTAAAATGTGAAATAATAGAGTCCAACAGGAGCTAAATAAAAACAACAAGTTCCAATCATTACATATATCATTATTTAAGTGGTTGACACTTCAACAATCTGCGTCTTTTACGGTCTCTGCAACTTTAAAGAAAGCATAAAAGCAATGCATGAAGAAATAATTAAAAACAAATGAAAAATGAGACACCACAATATCTTAACATAATCTAAATTTTAGCAATAAGAATAGTAGCCCTTTTGTCTGGTTTCAGAAACTCCACAGTCTACATACATCCAAATCCACATTCTCAACACTCCATTAAAAAATTTAAGGAAAAAAAAAAAGGCAAACATAAAAGCATGTTCATGCCGAAGAGAAAGGATAATTACGAGGAGCCATTTAAGTAGATGAGTTGTCCAAAACATTTGGGGCAATCTTGGAGTTGTTTAGGCACCATGTGGTACATAAAACACCGTTTGCACCCAGCCACAACAAGCACATTCAGATTCTCCTGCTCATTGCTTTGATGATCTCGATTGTCATTCCATTGCCATGAAGTCGAAGGCTCCGATGATGACTCTTCACTGTCATACGAGCTGCAATCGTCTTCAGAGTATAAATCCCCACTGTACTCGACCGTGGTCCTCGGATCCTCTGTCACTTTCATTCCCGTTCTCCAATTTATGTAGTATATTTCACCAGTCTGTGTAACACATAGAATCAAGAAACAAAAAGAAATCAATCAAAAGATAATATATGCATGTTTTTATATATCAACAGCAAAGAGTACATGGCATTAAAGGTACCTTATAGTTATATATAAAAAGAACAACCGAGAAAGGGTTTTTTCTTTTTCTTTGTATTTTTTTTGGGGGGAAATGGAGTAAAAACAAGGCAATGGAAAAGGTAAATAGAAGAAAAGTTGGTATCCTTTTAGGGTTTGACCAGTGGAAGACGTGTTTTTTCTAGATGTGGAGATAAAGGAAGAAAGAGCTAGACAGTAATTAAAGAAGCGATTCTGTTAAAGTTAATGCCTTCCTTTTGTCCAAAAATGTGGTGGAAGTAATACCTTCAAATCTAGGCATTGTTCCCAATGGAAAGGGAGTGAGATTTGAGAGTCGAGTTCTAAAGTGGCGTCCAAATGATGATTTTCCGGTGAAGTTGAAGTGGCTGAGTGGCCAAGCCCTGCAGCACCGCCGGCGCTGCTTTCTTGGTGATTTAGAGAACAGTTTTGAAGAGATTTCTCTAAGGATGCAGTTATTGCAGCCATATTTGGATTTGGAGCTGCCATATCTACCTTAAATTAACCAACTTAAATCCTCCAAAATTATATTCGTCAAAAGGGGGGAGAGAGAGAGAGAGAGAGAGCGAGCTCTACAAGAAAAAAAGTCAGGTAAGAATGAAATGAAAAGGGAGGGATTTTTTGGTCAAAGAAAAGAGAGGAGTTTTAATCGCGCGTGAGAATCTTTCAACGTCACGTGACCCCAGACATTCTAAACTAATATTTTTAAAATAAAAAATAATTAGGAGAATGAATTGGAATCTGGAAGGGTAGATTTGAGATCTGAGAAACGGTAAAAACGCAGTAACCGAAAAGTATGCCGGGTTTTTTCCCAACAAACTTCGGCTTTTTCTGTTCAATAAATAATTATTTATATAATATTTAAATCACATAATAAACAATCTCTCTCTCTCTCTCTCTCTCTCTCTCTCTCTCTCAATGTGTATTTTGTAGTACACATGTTGCTACACAACCATTTTTCTCATTATCAATACCTTTATTTTTCGAGAAGTTTTATTCCCGACCTTTGATAAGTAGGTCCTTGACATGATGAATGGAACCCCTGAATTCCTAACTATTGGTTCTATGGCTGTGTGGGTCTTGATAAGTAGGTCCTTGACATGATGAATGGAACCCCTGAATTCCTAACTATTGGTTCTATGGCTGTGTGGGTCTTGAATAGACGTCAATCGTTCGTTCGTTTGACCGTTAAAATGATTAATAATCTTAATTCAAGCACACTTGTGGCTTTATTTCTTGAAACTTATTTTCTTCTCTTTGTACCCAAATTTAAGACTTTTGCTACTTGAAAATGCACTGGACAATCTTTCCTAGGCCATGCATAGTATTTCAGCCTTAGTTTGGTATGGATTTATAAATAGATATAAATTAGTGGTGGTAATACTTATGAATTTATTGGAACATATGATTAAAAATAAAATTGACTATTTACAAATATTTGTCAAACGAAGGCTAATTAGATAAATATATTTTTATTCTACTTCTGAATTTCTAATCATGCCTATTTGTATTGTCATAATCGTTCAGCTCGAGCTCTGAAGTTCCAAGGATCAACAATCACTAACATGAAACCCCTTGTCCTCGGGCTTGAAGTAGTCCTCGAGGACTAGCATTATAGTTTTTACACTATTTGGTGATGACCATCCTCGAGATATTTTGACCAACGTACGTTGTGTTTTCGAGCGTTTTCCTTTGCCAAACTCAAAAACTTTCCAACATAAACACTGACGGATCTTACTTTCCAAGGATTCTAAACTTATTCAGACAGTTCAACTCAAGACTCCTATGTTTAGAAGGAGTCTATATCGGTAAATATTATAGTCGAACTATTACTAGACTTTTAATTGCAATCCAATACTCATATCAAGTAGGACTTCTAAGAATAAGGATTCTTATCAACCAAATTCTACTAGGAATGTACTACCAACCTTTATAAATACAAAACTTATATTCATTGTTCAAGTACGCTTTTACATAATTTTCAATTGTAGCTTCACGCATAAATTCTCTACCTAACTAAAACATCGGATGAGCAACGAGGATACACCTCAAAACCTTTGTTTCAAGTATCGAAAGATCTCGTTTGTGCTCATTCTCAATCATCAACCTCGAAAATCAACATGTACAATTTTTGATAGTCTCACCCATCATTAGGAGCAATATACAATTTACATTTTCAAACGCCCCTATTTGGTGAAAATTAAAATATCGAGTCAAAGTTAACATTTAGTTTTAATCATACATTTCATTGGATTAAACTATACATTTATCAACTTTTATTAAAAACTATTAAAGATCTAATATTAATCTACACCAAATAAGGGCTTAATGTTTAGCCTTTTTCTGGCCTCGTACATGCCAGTTTTTTCTTTAATTAATTTGGTTCCAACTATATGATCTTAAATAAGATAAGCCCTCCAGCAATTATGGTCATCGCATATTTTTGTGGTGGGTATAATTCCTAAATTGGGATATTGGGCTTTCTCCAATGAGCCGACAAAATCCAAAGAAATGGAAGGAACATATTTGTTAGTTGATCCTGCGGAATCAAATAAATCTGAAGCTACATGTAGTGGCCTTGGCAATTATCATGGAGCTGGGAATAAATGGTCACACTTTCAAAGTAAATAATTTTTAAATTTAAAACAAATATCAAACCACTATGTGAACACCAAAATGTGTACGACCTCATAACCTTTCTATCAACCAATATAGCTTCTTCGCAAGAGTTGGTGAAATGATTGTAGTACTCCAACAATCAAGTTAATTGTAGAAAGTTGAGTGTAAGAAGACAAATTGACATAGTTTTTATTAGGTGTGTTATTTTTCATATATCTAGCTTAAGTATTTATGAGGGGGTATTTATAGAGTGCATATTAGTAACGAAGCATTTCAACCTCATTCCTGTCCATTTGTTGTCGATTAGTGGATAGTCGACCCCTCGCTATCACTTAACAAAAAATGGACAATTGATATGAGTCACTTCCCATGCACTTCTTAAGGAGTTAAGGCAGCACTCTCTCCAACCAGTTTGATCACACTGGACAGTGGTCATGCCTTGATCGGTGAGAAATTTGATGCATAAGTGATGGATATAGGTGACTACTTAAATTTCTTTTAATGTAGGTCATCCCAGCACACCGTGATAAGCGGACCTATGGTCTACAATGAGGAATTTAATGAAATTGTGAGTCGTTAGGGGGTGTTTCCATTTCTATGGCCAACGCTTGTGAAAGGTCCGACCCATGAACAAGGGGGAGATGTTGAGATCGTGGACACCCCTACAGAAAGGGCGATACCTGAATAGGGATTATGTATGCACGGCTTGATCCTCGAATCATGGAGGCAACCCCGGTGGAGGAATTGAATTTTTGCCCCAAAGACCTACGAGATCCCACAAAGATGCTCCAAGTGGGAAAAAAAATTAACTTAGAAGACAAGCAAATGCTCAAAAAAAAAAATTGTTCAAGAACTTGGATATATTCGCTTGGAAGCATAAAGGCATGGTAGGCATCAACCCTAATGTTAGTTGCCACCACTTCAACATTGACCCTAAATACACTCCCCACATGCAAAAGATGAGGGCCTTAAACCCGAAACGATATGAAGCATTGAAGGAAAAAGTGAAAAACTGATATCCAACGAGTTCATCAGAGAAGCTATCTATCCAAAGTAGATATCTAACTCGATCATAGTAAAGAAGCACAATGGCAAATGAAGGGTCTGCATAGATTTCTCCAATCTCAAGCAAGCGTGCCCCATGGTCAGTTTTTTGGTTCCAATAGGAATGGCAATTCGAACGATTAATTGAATCAAATGAGGCGGAAAAAAAAAGAACCGATGGTACAATTGGATGGTTATGGTTTTGATTTTAATGACCCGATTTGGGGTGGGTGCCGGTATGGTATTTAGCGACGGTGCCCCGCCCCGAATCGATTACCCATTAAAAAAAATTAATTAGGCAATTGAGCTTTCCATTATTATTTCCCAAAATTAATTGGGCAATTTTGATAATTGAACTTCCCCAATATTCTGGTCTAATTAACATTACTAGTAAACCCTCAATTCAATAACCTAACTCTAACCCTACACGTTAAAATTGAAAATTGAAAACCAAATTTACAAAACACTCATCCACTCAACCAATGAACCAAATCAGATCTGTTGGCGCTCTGCTGCATGTGCCTCAGCTTCAAATTGTAGTAATTAGCAACGAGGTCTACCATCTTGTGAGCACATTCCCTGAGTTGTTATGCATCCGTTGGCTTCAAACCATCTTCCCTGTACAATTCAACAAAACTCAGATATATTATACTTAATTGCATTTTCTTTATAATATTATTTAAATATATGGTGTTTATAATATTATTTAAATATATGATGCGTGGCCCGAAAAATATGATTTTTAGTCTGTTTTGCTTACTAGTTTATGTGTTCTTCAGTTTCTCTATGTTTATAAGAAGTAGAGAGTCGAATTATTAATTTGGTTACAAAATTAATGTGACTTTTTGTTGATGTTATTAATGAAATTTCAGAATTCAACATATATTTTGGGTTATATTATTTGCGAGAGATTGGTAATTTACCAATCCNGTTACAAAATTAATGTGACTTTTTGTTGATGTTATTAATGAAATTTCAGAATTCAACATATATTTTGGGTTATATTATTTGCGAGAGATTGGTAATTTACCAATCCAACAGGAAATAATTTTTTTTCTACTTTCATTTTTCACATATCTGTCAAGCAATTTTTATTTTTATAGTTATTGTCATTTACATTTCTCTATTTGGTAGGTACAATGGATAGTTTCTTTATCCTTTTTTAGGGGGTGAGATAAATAATTTTGATTTTTTGTAATAGTGTCTCATAAATTCTTGTTTTACTGTTTTAAGCATGTATTTTCAATTTGTGCAGTTAATATTTCTTTTAGAAAAGTAATTGAAAATACTATAAATACATTCAAATTGATTGCATTTTCACCATAATCATGGCTGAAACCTCAATTAATGTGTTTTATTTTTCATGTAATCAGATGTCTTGCCATAGGTTGGCGTCTTCTATTCCGACTCCTCCCGCTTCAGTTGGAAGTGCTTCAGTTATAGTTGGAGATATCGCTATTGGCATTCGAAAGGATGCATCAAGTACACCGGGTACTTCACAAAATTCAAGTGAGGAGCCGACTGAAGAAATTAGAAAAAGATAATTGACATCTACAGTGTGGCAGCATTTAAAGCTACAAAGAATTAATAACGTGCCCAAAGCAATTTGTAAACAATGCAAGAAACAGGTGGTGAGTCAAATAATGGGACAAGTCATTTACGTGCTCATTTGGATAAATGTTCCCTTCGAGGTCAGAATGATGTCAAACATATGTTTTTAAATCAATTTAAAGAACCTAGTGGTAGGACTGCAATGTGGGCATTTAATTTTGATCAAGAGAAAGGTATGAAGGAACTTGCAAATATGATCATCCTACATGAATATCATCTTTCAATGATTGAGCATTTTAAGTTTAGAAAAATTTGTAATACAATTCAACCATTATTTAAAGTTATTTATCGTAATACCATCAAGGCTGATATCTTGAAAATTTATGATTACGAGAGAACGAAAGTAATTAGCTTGTTAGAGGAGACCAATAGTAGAATAACAGTTACTAATGATATGTGGACATCCAATCAAAAGAAGGGATTTATGGCTAGCACCGCACATTACATAGACGATTCTTGGAGGTTTCAAAGACGAATTTTATGGTACAATAGTTTTATAAAATAGACTTTAAGCTACTCTTGTATATCTTTTGAAATTTTATGTTATCTTACAAACTTTTTTTCACCATCGATACAGATTTATATACGTCCCTTGCCCCCACACTGTTGATTCATTGTCTACCGTGTTAATGGAATGTCTATTTGACTAGAATATTGATCAGAAATTGTCCACATTGACTGTTGATAATTGTACTACGAATGATGCTATGATTAACATTATGTTAGATAAGTTTTCTTTTGGTTCTTTGTTGTTGAATGGTGAATTTTTCCACTTGCGGTGTTGTGCACACATCTTGAACCCGATAGTAAATGATAGTTTGGATATTATTAGCCCAAGTGTCGAGAGAATCCGCGATAGTGTTTCATATTGGTCAACAACATCAAAAAGAGTTGAAACATTTGAGACAACCCCAAATATTAATGCATTTTTACATTGAAGTCTCACAACTAAAACTCTCCCACACATATATATTTACGTCCCCAACTAACTTAACCAACGGAATGCACAAGGCCAACTTCACTCCCACCGAAAAGAGGTCATGTGTGGCTAACGATTTGTCCAAATATGCAAAAATTAAGTTTACGTGGACGTGAGGAGTTTTGGGATTTCTTGACCACGTCGAATGAACAAAATTTGAGGTCAAGACATTCCTCTACCCTTCAATTCATAAATTGAAATTCTAGAAGATTTTGATGAGTGAGTTTGAAGTTTCAACCAAAATAAGAAGCTTAAAAGAATTTTGGTTTCTGCGTGTTGAACAGTATAACATTTGAGTATTAATTATAATATCAAATACAAATAGCAAGGAAAAGCAGAGGGCCCTGCGACTTAATTCACCAATGAAATCACACCACGTGTAATTTCTAATAGACCCGCCAAGCCTCCCGAGTAACCATATATATATCGTCTTCGACCAGAGAAGAATTTCCCAATTATTCATTCAATCCTGATTCATCGTAAATCTTAAAACCCACCTCTAAAAAATCGAATCTTGTTGTTATGGAGAAATCTTCGAAGACCGAGGAACCTGCGATAGGCATCCCTTACAACGCGGCGTACCAAGCGTCGATGCCTCAACAGTATTATGTAGGTGAAAGCCCTTATCAATCCGGTGCTGTGCCCCCAAACGCCGTCGTCGGGGACCCAAAAGGAATCCCCCTTCAGCAGACTATTTACCGAGATACGCCGGCACCTTTCAATTGTGTTCACTGTGGTAGTACTGGAGTCACCTCTGTCAAGTAAATTTCTTAACTCCCTTTTCTTTTATTATCTATTTTTAGTTTTTAATTGTACCAGAAGTATATGTCTTTTTTCTTCTGGGAAGAGGTTGGATTTTAGTTTGGTATAAAGTATGCGAATTGTGTCTATTGGGGTTTCAAATATTCGAGAACAACGTTTTCTATTTTATGTATTGTAGAGTTCTGGTTTCCAGTTCAAAATGTTGGGAGTAATTGTGTTTAACAGTATCAAATTGAGAAGGAGTGAGAAGTTTTAATGAAGCACGACCAATGTAATTGTGTAGCAGTGGTGTAAAAAATTGGTTTTTAGAGTTTGTACTAGTATTGATTTAACTTTTTAGTGTTGAATGTTTATGGATGGCGTATGGTGGGTAGCCGAGAACTCTGCAGTGGCCATTCATTGATGAAAGGATTGAGAAATATAATGTGCCATGAAGGAACTTTAGTTGCAAAATTATGCTTCTAATAGAGTGTCAGTGTTGTTTTTTAGCTGAAAATTACAATAGGAAACGCAATACTGTGAAACTTTCAGATGTGCTGATTTAGCTACTTTCGTTCCCACACTGTTTCTCGTTTATATAAACTAATCAATGTTCCAGAAAGAAACTGAGTTGTCTGTATTCTTTGAAGTCTTTTTTGATATTCGTACATCCAATATTTGGGAGTCGAGTAGAGTGAAAACAACATGATACCGGCTTTGTAATGTTCATGAATGGCCAAGCTGCTGTAGTGATGATATTATAGCTTGATTTTTATGATGGTATCTGGAAATTTGTTTTTCTAAAGCATGAAATTTAGATCGTCTTGAAGCTTGTAATGACATTGGATTTGTTCTTTAAAACTTTTGATATGGTGTTTCTTTACCGTGAATTATGTCCAGAAATTTCCTAAATGTGAGGAGGCCAAGAACTTTCTTACATTCGATGTTTACTACATACATTGTTTCTGATTGGGACATTGAATGCTCCTCAAATCATCAATGACTTCCTTCTATTGGATAGAAGACATGAACCACTATAGATAATTAATCAGATTATAGTCAATTAAATGCAGTGATTTTATTGAATGTATGTGGTAAAGACTCAAAGTGCCAGATGATGTAAGATTGTACTCTACTTTAACCTCTTACAACTAACCATTTTATTTTTCATATATATATTTTTTACGGGACGTATATATTTTTTATTTTAATTACCTTTGCTTCTTCATCAGACATAAACCCGGTTTAGCGGCTTTTGTTGGTTGTATGATGCCAATGATGCTTGGAGTCTGCTTTCTATGCCCTTCAATGGATTGCCTATGGCACAAATATCATTATTGCCCAAGCTGCAATGAGAAAGTAAACTTATTTCTCTACCTTATTTTGTTATTCACTCTCATATTCCATACGTCTATAATGTACATCAACTTAATATTTTGCTCTCAATGTTAGGTTGCTGATTTTGAAAAGTCTGATCCTTGTCTGGTGATGGATCCTCCACAGTGGATACAAGAGAGCTTTGCTTTACCCGCGTGATTTAATGACTCGATCGCTGAACCTATGGACATATTTAGATTACTTCTTTCTTGTATGTGATTACGTCTGTTTGATAAAACTAAATGAAAGCAATGCGCAGGTAGAAGCTTCAAAGAAATTGTTGAAAAAAATTGGATTTTGTAATTATGGAATAAATATGATATTTCATGCTTATAAGTTTTGCTGTATTTCATGGAGTAATTCGATGTTTAAAATTCTAGTGATGGAGACATCATTCTCTTACCAGTTGTTCAACTGGCAACATCCCGCTCTTGCAGGATATTAATAGAAGATGTAATTTATTTTTTATTTTTTTTGGTCCCTTCTCCTCTACAAGATATAAAATATCATGTTTGCAGGTTCACTGTTGGAAAATAGGGAATAAGTATGCTTGTAACTAGGGATGCAAAAGAGTCGACTGGCCCGATTCCTGCTTAAACGTGGTATCAGGGCGGGGGCAGTGCAGGTGAATTTGCCGTAGGTTGGGCACCGGGCGGGACAAGGAATATGGTCCTCGTCCTGGGGAGGGGATCAAGGTCGCCCGCTTGGCAAGGAACTTATATTACAACCACTTTACTAGTATCCTAATCTCTATAAATTAACATCTACTTTTTGTTCCATAAATCTAAAATATTAAAGAAATGACTTGCTCCTATGTTCAGGAACGGTGACCAGGTCCCTTCTCCTCTCTCTGCTTTGGGCACGTTCCTAACGTCTCTATGTTTTCTACCTCATTTAGGTGAGTTTGGCATAGAGGATAATGGGCAACAGCGGACAATTCTAAGGGGCAACATGGATTAGAGTTCGAAATTATCAAGATTTCTTTATTATCAAAACAAATTTCTTACCATCCACGATGGCTTTACAAAATATTTGTCGATTCGTTATCTAAATCAAGTTCAATTTAAGTTGATTTTTTTATTCATTCGTACGTAAAAGAAAAAAAAAATTACATTATCTTCTCCAACATCGTTCCGTTGTATTAAATCTTTGGCTTGTACGATTTTACTGAATCTACAATGTGGTTAATCCGATATACATGTAAATATGTGCTAAGAATGTGTATCCTCTTATCAACAAAGAAAATTGTAAAACATGTTTTCCAAAATAATAATAATAATAGTAATATCTTACACTTTTTATATATTTTCATGAAAATATTAAAATAATCAAAGGACTAAATAAATAAGCATTAAAGAAAAGAAAAGAAAAGAAAATTCAAAGGCCAGCAGGTGGCAATGGGCGAATCAATTTAGGCGGTGCTATGTTAGTTTAATGAAAGATAGAATTAAATGATTTATTTATTTGTACATCTTCTTTTACGTCACATTAATGCTCTACTTAGATTGACGTTTCAACATCAGGAATGATAAATAGTATTACTCATGATGACCACGGACCTTGGGTAACCTAATTTTATATTATCGATACTATTTTTTTATTTAATTATCTAGATAGAATAAAAAAATGATACATATTATTTTCTTGTAATTAACGAATAGAATGTTGGGTCCACTAATTCCATTATATATGAAAACAAAAGTAATATCATCATAAAATAAATATACAAAAGAATTGACTCAAAAAGTTTATAGCTTAGAGCCTTGGATTTCTTTTTAATTCATTTTTGTA
>CAIGRB010151224.1:0-10650 GCA_903798255.1 Fraxinus quadrangulata
TTCTATTATTCTAAGGTCTCCCCCATCTGATCATAGCCCTCATTGGAATGTGAATCCATTTGAGAAGCTTACGTGTTTCTAAGGGGAAAAAAGCGAAAACAAGTGGAGAAAAATTCACAAAATTAAAGAACTTAACCTAAAGTTAAATTATTTGCTATAGCTTGAACCTAAGTTAACTTGTTGCAATTTCAATGGGGCGTGTTCGGTATTGACCTAGGACAATGAATGTGATGCCTATGAGGTCAACCCACAACCCGATGAGGCCACGTGTCACTCATCCAACGATAACCACATCTTCCATCTCACACCCAAATATCTCTATAGATGACTAATTTGATCTCAAAGTGCCCACGATCGTTTTCCACATCATTAAAGAAGGTCGTGTGCACCAAAGTTTGTCCAAGAGCACAAGAACTTGGTGTCATTCGAAGGTAATACAATTTTACACACTCAACAGTTTAATACAAATTCTTGTTGCTCTCATTCATCATCCATCTCACACCCAAATATCTCTATAGATGACTAATTTAATCTTGGAGTGCCCGCGATCATTTTCCACTTCATCAAAGAAGGTCATGTGCACCAAAGTTTGTCCAACAGCACAAGAACTTGACATATGGATGGGAGTGAAGCAAGGATCTGTTGACCACACTGTCTACTCGAAATCTCGAGGTCAACAAACGTGTTCTTAGCTTATTTTTTTTTCTTCCTTTTGAAATAGTGCAAAGAAGAATATGTGTACTTGACTGTATTTATTAATTTTGAAATTGGAGAAAATGTTTCTGTATTTGTTCGATTGAAGTAGCGGATGATGGAAACCGATATGCAAGAAATCATATAGGAAAGATCGAAGATATGGTACTATAAGAATAAAAGTCAATCATCAAAATTATATACCTCAAGTCATGTTAGGTTCTTGAAATTTACTCTAATATTTTCCTAGAAATTTATTAGGGAATGGAATCCTTCACGAGTTTCAAGAGTTGTGGCCATGGAGTGTGTGGAATTGAAATATCCTGATTCGTTATTCTATTTAATTAATTATTCTTAATATACCATACATTTAAAACATAAAAAATAAAGTTAAAAATTCAAGACAAGTTCAGATAGAGATGGAAATTCTATTTAGGGGTAAGCAAAAGTTATCAGAATTATGTGGCCGAACTGGAGTATGGCCAGAGCTGTTCGATTCTGTTCAATTCTACTCAATTTCTAATAGATTCTGGGTATAAAAATCGAGACTCGTCTAGTTCTGATTCTTGATTCTAATACCAAGAAAAAAAAAAAAGATTCCATTTAACCAACCAACGATTTCACTTTTTCCTTGTGAATTTCACCTTAGTACATCAAAACTCAAACAAAATGATTCATTAAATTTCATAGATGTCATCTGAGATTAATAAGAGGCTTAAGTTTCTTTTATCCTATCCAATTTAACATTTAGAGTCCCTCAAAGTATAAATAAAATAGAATTGATATTGAAACATACTTTTAAAGAACTCATTCAAGGCATTAGTTAAATAGTTGATGTAAATTGTCATGTTTAGTTAAATTTGAGAAATACAAATCAATCCTTCGAGAAAAAGATTCATTCTCTTCATAGAAAATAGGAGGATAATCAATAAAGATTTCTTTTTTTATCCATCCGTGACATCATTAGCATTAATATAAGTAGTTTTAATGAATAGATTATGATAAGTTCAGATATTAAATTATTATAGCTTAAAAACGTGTGTAATTACACACTTCATTTGTATTGGAGATGGAATCAATAGTTCCATTTTCAAATGACTGATGGCGCAAAACCCCCTATCCATTATATATGATGCGCAAAACCTCCCTACCTATTGGAATTAGTACAAAAAGTCCCTATTTGAAAATTTTAGTGTGAAATATATATCAGTCGTCTATTTTCGCATTAAAAAGTTGGGAAATAATTAATATACGTTCATATTTAAATAAAACAAAGAGGAAAGAAGAAAAAAATAAAAAATTGATTGCAATTATAGCTCCAAATTCCTTTTTTTTTTTTTAAATACAAAGGAACCCAAATAAATTATTAAAAAATAATAATAATAAATCACTTCATATTCCTCCTCTCTCCCACCACTACACTACCATTCACCTCACATTATTTCAGTGGTTAAAACACACTGAAAGCCCACTCCAACAATGTTACTCTAGCTAACTCAGCAGTAATCCACGACAAAAATCCAATTTATCAGCCTAATCCATCGATCTTACTATAATTTGGTCAAATTGATGCAGGAATCCGTCTCTAAGTTGCCGAAGCCTTCACATATCCAGTTCCCTCAATCAGTGCCGCCACCGCTGAAAGACCTGGGTTGGCAGGGCTTGTCCTGCCACAACCACAGCCAATTCCGCCACCAAATTTTGCAGCCAAATAATTTTACGTCCGTATCGCGACAGCCTCAGCATCGTGTGCCAATTTCAAAAAAAACAAAAAATGCCTAATTCTGGCTCGAATGTAATCCTGTAACATATTGGCAACTTCCTTAAATCGACGGAGATAAAGCAAACACCGCACCTCTAACGCAACCTCTATACGCGGAGAAACAGCCGATGCTGCATTCAGAAGACGTAAAGCTGACGCAATCTCACTTTGTTCTTGCGTTGCAATCAACATTTTCGCCTCCATCACATATCTCTCCGCTATCTCCGTTTCACGAATCAATTCATGGGTCAGTACAAGTGTAAATATGAATTAAAAAGAATGAATTCAATGTTAAACATAAGAAACCAGATGTCATGATTGCGGGATTTGAAGTAACTTTTTATTGGCAAGCCACCAATGCAGCTTTTTTCCACCGGCAAGAGATGGGGATACCGGTCATTGCTATCGTACAAGGAACAACCATTAACTCCTTTCGCTCTATACGCGCACACACAAAATGGTTGTCTAAAATAGAATTCGAAATTAGGTATTGTGACTTCTTTTATTGTTGTGGTGAGTTCCGACGGCGGCGATGGTGGTGGACGCGGAAAGAGGTGGTGGTGGGAAGGGAATTTTTTAATTATTCTTTTTTTAATTTTAATAATTTATTTGGAGATCGTATGTACTTTTTTAAAAAAAAAAATTAGAGGTATAATTGCAATTAATTTTTATATTTTTTCCTTTCTTTTTTTATTTAAATAAAAAGATATATTAGTTATTTCATAATTTTTTATTAAAAAATTGGACAGCAATTGAGCTTTCCCGCATTAAAGGTTTCAAATAGGGACCTTTTGTATTAATTCCAATAGGCAGGGTTTAGGCGTAGCATGTCTAATAAGTAGGGTTTTTAGCCAATCAACTTTTTCAAAAAACTCATTAGTACTTTGATTTAATTCTCTTTAAAATCGAAACGGATCCACGCCCACTCATATAATTATGTTCGCTCTCCTCACCTTGATTGCGTGTTGGAAAACGAGTTCCCGCTCCATTCGGGACAAGACAATGTGGAAGGGAGCATGTCTTGACAAAAAAATTACCATCTCCTAAAATTTATCCTCCTTTAATAATTTTTAGTATATGCAAATAGGCACCTCGTTCCATTCAGGACAAGGCAATGTGGGACAATGCAAGGCAGTACAGAAAATGTCATCCATGAAATCGATTGTGCTACATGTACTTAATGATTTACATACATATGATGTGGTGAAATATAATTAAATCAAAATTTTATCTACTAAAAAAATTATTTTTGATACATCATCTATATATGTAAATCATTATACTACTCCATATGTACAATATTATTCCCCTAAAATTACGCTTCTTTTATGATTTCCAGTACGCAAATAGGCATCGAAACTGTTAAGATTCAAAGGTTGACATGTCCAAGCATTACTCAAAACCACATGGCACCAAACAACAGGTTGATGGTTTACTTGCAACCCTGCTTTAAAAGTGCTAAATTTACACGAATTAATCGATTTGTAAAATATTTTTGTACAATGTCGACAATGTCGGTTATGACAAAAACATTTGTCGGATAAAAGATGAATTATTTTTTAAACTATCCAATAATATGCCCCTATGACATGTTGTCATCAATATTGTCAAAATTATGGTTCATTTTACACTCCCAAATGTACACCTATAATCATTTTTTGTTGGCCACGTACTTCTCGTATAAGGCCATTGATGTATCAAAAATGAGTTTTGCTAAAGTGCATCCCCTTTGACATATGGGATGACACTTTGGCCAAGGGGATGGCACACTAGCATGATTCATCAAAAATTTTGATTGGTAAACTGAAACACTTTTCCTCTGCACTGGAACTCGAATAGCCTATTTGTACATTCGCATCGGAAACCAAGTCTGCTAGTTATTAATATTGAACCTGGTTTTCCATCAGCTAGAAAATGTAAGCATATTCAATTAGCAAAACCGTAGATATTAAAGCGCAAAATAGCTATGTTATCAAACTCAAAAAGTCACCGCCTCTTCAAAGATGACTGTCTATAATAATGACAAACACAATATAAGCTTAGGGTAATGCACCCTTGAAACAAAAGTTTGCAGTTACTTGTATAAGAAAAAGAAAGCACTTGAGTATCCCAAACTTAGAATTCCAAGCACACCAATTGACATTCAACCGACCCCGAAACCAACAGACAACTCCAAAGCACAAAATCATGCTTTCATATTTGTAATCTGATACTCATCTTATTCACCTCACAGGGCAAAAAAGCTTGAGCCAAGTTCAACAGGAACCCTGACAAGGGCACGGGATTTTACTTCTCGCTGCCAGTTTTTTCCTGCTGCTCAGTTTCACCCTTCTCCTCCTGGGAGGACACAGGTGCATCTTTGGCCTCTTGCTTCTCTTCTGTAACTTTGCTTTCAACACTCAACTTTTCTATAAGGTTGGCAGCAGTAGTGCCTTCTTCACTATCCCCAGTAGTTTTTGCTAGCGATTCAGTGATTTCTTCAATCTTATCTTTGAAAGATTTGCAATCTGTAATGTAAATACAAAATATAAAAGGATATCAGTGAACAGATACAAATCCAGAAGTACAAAGAGCAACTATATATCTAAGCTAATACATTTTGTCTAAAGCATATATCAACACTTCCTAATAAGTAGATTTTATTTCTGTAAACAGTAAGGACCCACAAGATATAAGAATTATCTATTTATATCTATCATGCTGAACATATGTTTTGCAAGTAATATCATTTGCTTTGCCTCCGTACAAACATATTCTGAATTGAGAAGGATAAGTTTACGTATCCCTAAACTCCAGTTATCTAAAATTATAATTTTCTAACCAAACAATAAACCTTGGAAAATATCAACATGATTCATCAAGATGATTGCCAAACTAAGATAAAGCAGTCATCAAGCACCTGCCAAATCACACATTTAATTGTCAAATAGAACTATTTCCTTCAACAATCGCAATATCGTATGAAGGGCAGCTTTCCTTTCGTATCCTTTTCTTAATACATCATAACCACTGAGAAAACTTTGCTATTGTTGCAATAAAGTCAAAAGCGCAACTTAATTAGCCTATGTTTGAGCCACATTTTTCATTGAAAATGAGTTTTGTAATTTCGGAGAATGTATGATTAAAAAATAAGAAAAAATTTTGGGTCAATGTGCAAAATATTTTATGAGTCATGCTATTTGTACATAGGTGTACACGTAGAGGTGTACATAATGTGAGTGGGGTGGGGGCTGCGCTACAGTAGCTTGGGCCCCACTCCACTCAAATTATGTACATACTTGTGTGTACATCTATGTACACGTAGATAAATCCATATTTTATTGGGAGAATGTGGTTGAAAATGAGTTCGGGGAAAAAAAATGAATTTCCGGGGGCTCAATGTATCTGGGCAAATGTAAAACTGCAAAGGAAACACCACTTTATGGAAAGAATAGCGGAACAAGAAAATTAATAATAAAAAAAATCTATTTGATTGTACAAAACAAGAAGCTGAAACTAATTAGACTTTATTCCCATATCAATAAAAAAAATAGGCAAAGCGTCAAGGCATCTAGATTATGCACTCCACCTCAGCACTGATCACTCCTTAGGCGCAAAGCCCATAGCACTCAAATGGTAAAAAATTCCCAGGAAAAGCTAAAATTCCTCTAAAAGAACAAGTCCGAAAACCAACTACAATGAATACTTGAACCTGCTTGTAATAAAAGTCAACACAACAAAATCACCAACTCCTATCTCTTTCATGAAACTTCAACTATTCGACAAACAGTCCAGCCATCCATCAATAGAGCTATCAATTTAAATTTACAACAGACACTGTACTTACCTGTGAAATGGCCTCTCAACTAAAAACATATGGATGTAAACACCAAAGATTTATATCTGTTTGCCTCATTTTTTTTCTTAGCATCAAAACCCAACAATCATGAACTAAATTTAATAGCACAATTTCAAAGATATATCACACTGTATATAAGACGTAGTAACTCACTTTCCACTGAGGCAAACCGAATGGCAAAAGTCTCCTCCTTCAACTCTCCATCTGCAAAATCCGCAGCATGCCACACGCACGATTTATCATTCCCATGATGCTCTTGCACAGTCATTGTGGGTAACACTGTTATTACAAAACAAAACAATTTCTTAATCAAAAATAATTCAAATCCATCATTTCATATTACAAATCTATACCTACATATGGGTTCAAACCAAGATATATGCACAACATCAAATACACATCAAATAAACATACAATAACCGTATTATAAGTGTGAACCTACCCAGATGGTTAGCACATATCTTAAGGGTCTTGTTCTGCCTCATGACAAGCCTAATTTTGCCACTCTCCTTGTGCTTGAGTAGCTTCAGTGTCCCCACGCCCCTCTCTTTCCACTGGTTGCCTTCCTTATCAAATCTATACAGTTTCGCCTTCCTATCATCCACATTTAACAATAATAAATACGAACCCACCAAAACCCAAGCATCAGTAGAACATTTAGAACATACGAATACAAATAAGATACAAAAATGTATTTCACTACAAGAAAATAATACAAAAATAAGATATTAAGATCAGAACAGAACGGAACAAATTTAAAAAAGCCACAATCAAAATCGCTTTCTCAAAATATTAAAGTGCCAAATACATTTGAATAACAATTAATTTTCATTTTCTAGCGCGTTCATCTCGAATAAGTTCGCAAGTACAGATCTATGTAGATTTGCAATCAAAACCGCTTCCAAAAAATATATAAGTTCCCACCACATTCGAATAGTGCACAAAAACAGATCTATGTGTTATAATACAGAAAGATTAAATACTTACAAATCGAGAAGGACTTCTTCATTTTCTTCGCCAGTAGTAACAGCGACCTCCTGCAGTTTGACTATAGGAGCGACCTGTGCCCCAGTGTCTTCATCTTCTGCCACTGGTTTTGAATCATCCTCTTCTTCTTCTCTTTTCAGGTTCATAGGTTCTACAGAGCTTGCCATGACTGTAATGGACAAAAACTCGAGAGGAAATCGGCGGACAATTAGGGTTTTGGAAGCAGAGGGGGGTACAGGGCGATGATTGTTAAAGGTGGACAAATGGAGCAGAGAATTCTTCAATTGCACGCTTTTGAGTTGAAAACTAACGATTCGGATTCAGGGCGGTTAGTGAAGAGGCCCATTGAGCCTGGACTTAATTTGGGCCGAACTGGACATTAACGAATGGGATCCTTTCAAAAATACTTTACCTTTAAGCCCCCGTTTGCCTATCATTATTTTAAAAAATTATTTACTACAGTAAAATTTTTCACCACATATTCACCCAATAAAATATTATATACACAAACTAATAAAATTATTTTACTTTTCAACAACATATTCTTCAAAAAATGCTATTCATTACTCTATTTTTCTCCAAATAATAGAAGACAAACACACTTTAGATAAAAAATTGAAGTATGTTAAAACAATATTGAAAATAATACAACTTATTGTGTTACACTTTAGTGTCATATTTTATATTACATATTACATTTTGTAGGGACGTATCTGTACAATGTGCTAAATTATACTTTATTATTCAATTAGTTATGAATCATGCTTGATGTACAGGGTACATATATCTTTATCCATTAGTTATATGTAATAAATTGTGTTATATTTTGTTATTTCATACCATGAAACGAAATCCCATCACCCCTGTAACTGAATCAAATTTTAACTCAATATTGTTTGGCATCATTTTTTTGTGAAAAAAAAATGAGTTTTATAATAGTGATATTTTGAAGAATGCGTAATTCAAAGTAGAAAAATTTTAAATTTACGTACAAATTTATTTTATTGAAAAAATGTGTAGTTGAAAATAAATTTTTAAATAATGAGGTTCAAACAGTAGCTAAATCTCATGCGCTTAAGCACTTGGAAGTTCTCAAAACCACAATCAAAATTGCAAAGCTCCTATTACCACCTTCGTTACCCGTAGCCAAGTTTTCAACCCAAAACCATGCCATGCCACACCACCTCAGTCTTAAAATCAAAGAAATAAAATAATTTTGATTTAAAAAAAAAAAAGAGTGAAAATTCACATAAGAGCAAGGAATCGAGCAATATAAGTAATTGATGTGATGAACAACCGGACGAGGATGGTCGACTGACTATCAAAGTAGTCGACCAACTACGGTGGTTGATCGACAATTGGTGTAGTCGACCACTAGGAAACTTGATTGACCAAGGTGGTATAAGTATTGGAAACGATGGCCAACCAATGGAAGACAATCTATGGACTACCACTATCTCTCAATCTTCCAGACATTCTTTTCATTAATTGTTAACCGTCAACGGTTAGCTCTAGTTCACTTCACTGCCTAGTGAGTGAGAATTAATCGCTAGACACGTGGATGAAAGTCGCCGGTGGTTACATGATAGTAAACATTTATAAACACCCCAAAAGTATACTAGGCATCAATGACCATTTTTTGGACCATATCTTCGAGTTCCCTTCCTTTTTTCATCTAAAATTTATAATTATCTACATAAACCCAATCACTATTGTCACGTAGGAGGTACAATAGGGAGATAGTCCCAGCCTCTTTTTGCAGGTATTTCGTTGGTTATCAAAGTAGCCACCTTGTTCAGTCAAGGAAGTCTAAAGGTTGAGTAGTTGTTACTTCAATTACCGTACGTCCATGGCCACAAACTAAGCTTCAGATCATAAAATAAAATTTTTTGCCTAAACATGGAGTGAAAATTCATATTTGATAAAAGAAAGTGGAAATTCAAATTTCAATCATGATTTTGTGGGATCGAATTTAGAAAAATGTGTTTTTAACTACGATATATGTTATATTATAGAAGATTTTCGGGCAAAATTTACTCGAGATTTTGTTTCGGGATCCAATGAGGTTTTGCACAATTTGGGGTTTTGGAATGTTTGGCTTTTGTGAGATTTTGTATATGGTGGGTAGATCAGTTGGGATTTTCATTTACAGCAGAAGCCAATAGATTTGTTGGATCATATGTTCTATTCTTCACCCATATTCATTCTCTGAAAATTCATCATTTCCTTTTTCTTTTTCTTCTTAAGAAAATCATTGATGACGAGAGGAAAAAATAAAAATTAATGTAATCAATTACAATTCAAATTCGACACCATAATGGATAATGGTTTTAGCCAACAAAATAATAATAATAATAATAATAATTAACAAGTGCTATAGATCGAAAATAATCAGTGATCACAAGCGGACCCACCAACTTAATTTTTAGAATTGAGTGTGTGTGAAAGTTTTGCATTAATCTTTTTCCTATTGAAAGCTTGTCGATCGAAATATTTGTGAACGGTTGTGAGTTTGGCATGGAAATATTGAAAGCTTGTCGATTGAAATATTTGTGAAAGATGAAAACTAAGGAATAAAGGGAGAAAATGAGGAATACCTTGACCTGAAATCTAGTTTTTTTTTTTTTCCCCAACCATATTCTAAACTTGGCATATGGATCACTCAGTAGCATATAGGTGGTCTTCGACAAGCTAAAATCAATAAATAACATTATTGAAGTTTTTATTTCGATGACATGATAATCCTTATTAGTAATATGTAAAATATGGTAAGAAAATCTTCGACTTTTGGAATTTCGGATGGAGTATTGGACAAAATTGGAGAAGTTGGCTATTTTGCTTTTATCATCCTTACTCAAAAAATATTTTGTCAATATTTGGGAAAAAATATTTTGTCATCTTTGGATTTTTTTTTTTGCACATTTCATGCATGTTTGGGAAAAATTATAATTTTCTTATAATTTAATGGTCGATGTCAAATGTTATATTTAATCAAACTTTTTATAGGATCCATAATTATTATCCGTTTATTCAATACATATTTCTATCACTTAATAATTTAGGAAATTTGCACTTTTAGTCAACAACCTTCGCAAATATGATAAATCTATCCACAATCTTTTTTTAGCATAATTCAACCCCAACTATTCAATTATGTAACAAAAATCGTCCTTCCCTCTATTTTGATCCTTAAATAAAAAATTTGTTATCCTCTTTAAATAAAATAAAATAAAGCAGTAAAATAATTAAAAAAAAAAAAGAGAGAGAGAATGCAAAGAAAGTCGTATCCTACATAAATAAAAGAAGGAGTTTGGTGGTACTGTTCATAAGCCAAACCGAGATAAATAGCTTTATGGCTCGACTCGGCTCG
>CAIGRB010151244.1:0-21994 GCA_903798255.1 Fraxinus quadrangulata
AAAAAAAAAAAAAAAAAGAGATACGGCAAATTGAACCGTACCCGTTGGTGTTGGGTTTGTGACCTAAATTCATTTAGGGTTTGCCTGGTTTAGTGCATTGTGACTTAAAGACATTTAAGAGGAAAAAAGGGATTGACGGCGCTAGCCTCCCACTAGCTGGATACTAGAACGGCAAAAAGAAATTTTCAGCATCGAGTTGTCGCCCACCTACCACTCGCTGACACTTGTGCACTGTGCCATTCCGAATTTTCCTTATTTTGTTTATTACACGCGTTTTTTTGACCTTGTTTATATTTTTAGGGCTATCATTAGGGTTTGATATGCACCTCTATATATAATTAGCTTCTCTTCATAGTTAGAACATGGTTTTACCTCATTATTATTGTAAGTTAGAATTGTGTAATGACACAATATTGTTGTAATTTTTTTCTATTATTAGAGAATAAAATCTCCAATTACTCGATCAAATTAAATTATTGTTTCTTGTGTTCTCGTTGTTTGAGATCAATATTTCATATCGTATCATATACCTCATCCCATCCCCAATAAGTAGTATTAAAGCATACTCAATCCTTGTTCAATTTCTAATAAGTGGCATCAGATCTTTTGTTTGATTTGTTCGAGATTTCTTATTTTTTATGGCGATTGTGAAGTATAACATCCTGTCTTTGGATCGCAGCACTAGATTTTCATTGTGGCAAGTGAAAATGCGTGAAAATGCGAACAATACTCACTCAAATGAATTTGGATGATGCGTTGTTGGGAGTTGACAAGATACCCACAACTTGGACTATAGATGAGAAACAATGAGATGATCGGAAGACACTTTCACAAATTCATCTTCATCTTTTGAATAGTATTTTTCAGGACATTTTGAAGGAGAAAACTATAACTGCGTTATAGTCGAAATTGGAACAATTGTGCATGACTAAAAGTCTAAAAAGCAAATTGCACCTGAAGTAGAGGTTGTATTCTCATCACATGATGAAGGCGAATCATTGGACAATCACTGGCTGGTTTAAAGAAATCATTGCTAATTTGGAGACTTTAGAGATAAATTATGATGAAAAAAATTTGACCTTAATTCTTTAGTGTTCATAGACCACTTTGTTTACATTGTTTAAAGACATGATTTTGTACAGTTGTGATATTCTCACTATTGAAGATGTGTATGATGCTTTGTTTTCAAATAAGAAGATAAAGCATCTGGTTGGATCTGAAGCTAAAGATAGAGAATGTCTTATTGTTCATAGTGGTCACGAAAGAAGTCGATCGAAATCTAATTTCAATAATCATGTTTGTTTTTAAGTTTCACATATATGATGATATTTGAGGGATTCACATATAAAGCCGTGAGCAAGAAAATTCAAATATGAAATAACAAAGGAAGAATTTGATGTTATCTTGTTAATTTCTAATCTTCATGTGCTCAAGTAAGAATGTGTTGCCACTATAGGATTGCCATGATAATTTTGCAAATTTGGTCATATTCTAATTTTAGTTTTGAGTTTTATTGTGCTAGCTTCTCACTGTAGGATCACCAAGATATTTGATCATGATCTGCCCTTAGTTTTAATCTTTGACACGCCCATTTGGGTTTGAGAACTAATATATTTTAGTACTTATCAAATAAAGATAAGTTAATTACAAATCAAAAGGAAAGTCGTAAATTAGATACTTTAATTGAAGCCAATGTTGCAGAGGACTATTTGAGTGATTGAGACGCGTTGGCTATTTCTGGCAGAGACTCCAAATCTAACGATGATTGGATTCTTGATTTAGCTTATGCTTGTCATATATGTCATAATCGAAATTTGTTTTCAACATATGAAATAATTTTGAAATGTGTCATGGTCATGGGAAACAAGGCGCTTTGTCGAGTAGGTGGTATTGATAGAGTCGGACTTAAGCTGTTGGATGAGACATTTAGAAAACTTGATCCTGTTTAACATGTTCTAGTATTGAAGAAAAATCTCATATCGTGGCTATTCTTGATTTAAAAGGGTATGAGTTCATTGGTGGAGGTGAAACTTTAAAGTTTGCAAAAGTGTCCGGGTTATATTGGAAAGGCAGAAGAAGTCCCAACTATACATCTTGTAAGGTCGTGAAGAACAATTAGCAAAGTTTTAGTACCGCTATAGATATTCAGTTTGGTAAAATACCGTTGCGATTCGGTTTAGGTCCATCTTGAAGAATACAACTCAGTCGAGTTCGGATGATATGGGTAATGCAGTTTTGTCATCATTACCTACAGTGCCTTGTATTCAATTACTTGGTATAGACTCATTAGAGAAAGGTAAGAGAAAGTTGATTTTGTTGCGCATGTTTTAAGTGTATTTGAATGTGTTCAATCTAGAAAAGGGTCTTCTATAAAAGCATTTAGTGTTGATTCTGTTTCAGGGTGTGTTTTGGCCCCTTTTGATAAATTTTAAATCATTTGTAAGTTTTGGGAACCCAAGATAATTCTGCGGAGTAGTATTTGGACTCATTTATCTTAGTTGGATATTGTGTAAGGGATGGAGAATTTTCTATTCGTTGGAGAAGTTAGTTTGGTTCTTGTTGAAGAGTTCAGTTCTTTTCTTATAGTCAAGTTTTTTTCATAGGTACAGAGATTTTGGAGCTTCGTTCATTACAATGAAATTTGTATTAAGGTGGAAATTGTTGGGTTTGTGACCCAAATTTATCTAGAGTTTGCCTAGTTTGGTGTATTGGGTGTTGAAAACATATAAATATGGTCCATAAAGGAAAAATGACATCACGACGCTAGCTTATCTCTAGCTAGATGCTTGAGCGACGAGACGAAATGTTCAGCAGTGAGCTACCACGGCCTAATGCTTGCTTAGCGCTCCACCATTCTAGTTTTCCTTGTTTTGTTTATTCTACTCATTTTTTACCCAATTTTCATTTTTAGAGCTATTATTAGAGTTTGATATATACCCCTATATATATTTGGTTTCTTTTCGTAGTTAGAACAAGGTTTTACCTCATTATTACTACAAGTTAGAATTGTACAAGAACACAATATTGTTGTAATTTATCTCTCCATTATTAGTGAAAAACTTCCAATTTTTCTGCCAAATTAAATTCTTGTTTCTTATGTTCTTGTTGTTTGTGATTAATACTTTATATCGTGTTATATACCTCATCTCGTCCACAACAAGTGGGTCGGGTCTATGTGGACCCGTAATTTTTTTCCCTCAAACTGAACTGAATTGTTTCAAAATGATTTGATTTAGGTTTCGATTTTCAAAAACCACACAAAATTTAACCGAATCTTTTTTTTTCAAATTTTTTAGTTCCCTCTACTTCCCGTAAAAGCCACACAAAAAGACCTGCACCTGCTCCAGTTTCAGAACAAGGTCAGTATGCAACGTGGTGTCTAATTTTAAGAAAGACGTAGTATATTTTGTATTGAAAATGATACAAATGTTATGCAGATAGCACTGATATTGTTGATGAAGCAATCACATTTTTTCGTGTAAATGTTTTCTTTCGAAACACTGATATCAATAACTCACCCGATAAGCTTCTTATTTATTTAACACTTTACATAAAATATTGCATTAAAGAGGCTAGAAGGCTGTAGAGCTTTCATTTCAGGAACCAGAGCAATCATTAATCTTGGTCTGGAAGATGGTCCTGTACCTGGGGAGTTTGGATTCCCTTTTCGAGGACTATTTGCTCTTCCACAATCTAAAAAAGAAGAAGGTAAAGCTTCCAATTTTCTTGTTGGTTTTGTCATTTAATACTATCTGCTTTATAATCTTCCCTCATCGTATTGAGAGATTGGCAGTGTTTGAAGTTTGAAATAGTGGAATCTATATTCAGTTGAAAACAAGAATCAACCCAGCTATTTGGTACGTAGTGCAGTGATGGTTGCCAGCATAGAATTCATATACCATTGAGGTTTGCATGAACCACCAAAACTAAAAAAAGTTCTTTGTAGTAAATCGTGGATTAAAACTGAATTAAACTGTAAATAATGGTTTGATTTGAAAAAAAAAATGGTTTGATTTGGTTTGGAAAAATTTCAAACTGCGCGAAATGGTTTGAATTGAAAATATGACACAAATCGTTTAAATCGAACCCCGTTCACCCCCGTTCAAAAGTTGTGGATTTCATTAAATGTGTGGTTTATATCAATTATTGACACTGATTTGAATTTTTTAATAGATTTCAGAACTCTCTTATTTTGCCACACATTGTCCCCCCAACTTGACATAAATAACTTAGTTGACAATAAGAAATCTACCACACAATCACTACGTGGCACCCTAAAAATGAAATGGTAAGATGAGAGTTATAGTAATGACAGGTAGATTAAAAGATTAACACGTGCGTTTTGTACTTCAACACTTATATGATGTAACATAACGATAATTTGACATATAATTTAGCAATTATAATAAAAGATCAATGATGATGACTACCAATTAAACAATTTTACAACTTGATATTAAAGTCAAGTCTAGTGACCAAATTTGTAACTAAATTTGAAATTCCCAAATAAAACATATTAAGGCCTTATTTGGCAGGAATTAAAATTAATTTTTAGTGGATTTTGAAAAAAGTTAATGAAATACGTGATTGAAAAGCTGTAGACCTCGTAAAATGTGTGGTTAGAATTAGTTGTTGACTTTAATTTAAATTAAAATCTAGATTTTAATTTTTACAAAACATGAGCTAAATTTTAGTGATTCAATTGGAAATTTGCTAAAATTTCAAGGACCAAATATGGAATTTATCCAAGAAAAATTTCCCAAGCTAACACTAAACTAAGCCAGTTTGGTGGCCATTTTTTTTTAAATAGTGATTCTTTAAAGAATGTGTGCTTAAAAATAGAAAATATTTTGAAGTTATGTATAAAATATTATATGATTGAAAATAAATATGTAAATTTTTTTTTAAAGAATAGAAGACAAACGTAGTATAATACTAAAACACTAGCAAATGTTTTTTATGAATAGAAAATAAATTTTTTTAAAACTCAATTTTTAAAATTAATTTTCAATCACACATTTTTCAATAAAATAATAATTTTCATCACATCAATAATTTTTTTTTACTTTTAAATCGTATATTTTTCATCATATCATTATTTAAAATATTTTTTTTTTCTATCAATAAAATAATATTATAGATAAATTAAAAAAAAATTTACTTATCTTTTCAAACTCACATTATTCAAAAATTTACTACTTTAAAATTCATTATCCCCAATTTTTCGTTAAAATGGAGCAACAAGTGCTGAGAAATAATGAGTTCGGTGTTCAGAGAAATGAGTCAAACATGCGCTTTGATTCTTCTACAGTAAGTAATTTCCAACACCCATTACTTTGGTACATGTCCCGCAGGCTTACTATTTTTGCGGAAAGCTTATTACCCTTTATTTTATTTTATTTTTGCTAAATCTTACCTTTTAAGCTTAATTAAGGGTGTGGAGATACTTATTTATAGTTTATTATTATTATTATTATCATTGGAGTTGAATGATCGATTATTTTCTCTTTGTGGTTTTCACTGGTGGCTTTACAATAATGGGGTTTTGAGTTTCAAGTCAAAAGATTCAAACTTTATGCTTTGATTTTGGTGAAAAGTGGGGTATTTCGACATGGGCATGATGAAGCACACGGATTTTGATTGAAATATTAGTGGGATTCTTGGGTTTCTGTATATGGGGTATTCCTTTATAGAAATCTTCTTGATTGCCACTGTTTTCTTTTGTGGATAAATGAGCCTTTGACCTCTTCTTTGAGAAGGGTAAAGCTAGCGGAAGTTTATTTTTTCCTCCAAGAGGATTGACATATATTCAGATTCTTGGTGAGTTCCAAGCATTCTTATTTTGCAACTTTAATTATCTCATTTTGATGATTTTTGCAGATTGGTCTGTAGGCAGATGTTGTAAGAAATAGAGGTTTTCTTGGCAGACTTTGATAAGATTTGTTCGTTCTTTGAATTTGATACAATCTTTTGAGAGGGGTGAATTTGGTGATTTAAACAAACTATGATCAAACAAATACTTAGTAAGATTCCTAAGAAGAATATGAAATCGGCTGGAGACTCGAGCTCCTCTTCAAATTCTTCTACTAATTCAAAGAGAAGTGAAGGAGGAAGTAAAAGATTGAGTAGTGCTGTAGATGGGGTTATTTCAGCCCCTTTTTCTGCTATGAGCATTGGGAATAATTCAGAAGGTAACTTTCTTCGAGATAAGAATTTTATGGTAAATGGAAATTCAGTTTCTGCTTCATTCGAAGCATTGCCAAGTTTTAGGGATGTTCCCAGTTCTGAGAAGCAGAATTTGTTTATAAAAAAACTGAAGATTTGTTGCATTCTATTCGACTTCACCGATCCTACCAGGAACCTGAAAGAAAAAGAGATCAAACGACAGACATTGTTAGAGCTAGTGGAATATTTAACTTCTGCAAATGTGAAAATCTCAGAAACCGTAATGCAAGAAGTTATCAAGATGGTGTCGGCTAATATTTTTAGGGAATTTACTCTGCCACAGGAGAACAAGTTTGTAGATGGTGTCGATTTGGAAGAGGAAGATCCTGCAATGGATCCGGCATGGACTCATTTGCAAATTGTGTATGAATTTTTGCTAAGGTTCATTGCATCACCAGAAACTGATGCAAAGATAGCTAAAAAATACCTCGATCATTCCTTTGTCCTCAAATTGCTTGATCTTTTTGACTCTGAAGATCCCAGAGAGAGGGAATACTTGAAAACCATACTTCATCGCATCTATGGGAAGTTTATGGTACATCGACCCTTTATCCGAAAAGCTATCAACAACATATTTTATTGTTTTATTTTTGAGAACGAAAAGCATTATGGCATTGCTGAATTTCTTGAGGTGGTTGGCAGTATAATTAATGGATTTGCTTTGCCACTGAAAGAAGAACATAAACTCTTTTTAGTACGGACATTAATTCCCCTGCACAAACCGAAAAATTTGTCAATGTACCACCAGCAGCTATCATATTGTATTACACAATTTTTAGAGAAAGACTGCAAGCTTGCTGATACTGTTATCCGAGGACTTTTAAAGTACTGGCCAGTTACTAATAGCTTGAAGGAAGTTTTGTTTCTTAATGAGCTGGAGGAAATTTTAGAAGTGACCCAGCCACCAGAATTCCAACTATGCATTGTTCCGTTGTTTCATCAACTTTCTCATTGCTTGAATAGTTTGCACTTTCAGGTATTACTTATTTCTGTCTTTGCTCTTCTTTATTTTTTCTGTCTTTGAATAAACATTAATCTCTTGTAATACATATTAGCATTCCAAGACACTGAGCATGTGATTATTCATTATTTCTATCATATGCTTGTTATAATTATTTTATAATTCAGCCATTGAAAATCCTCTTGGATGGAACACAATCCCAGAACGATCCTCATTCAATTAAAGAAATACGTAATGTTCTTAATAAGGGGCCATGACTCACCTCTAATTAACATCACTAATCTGTTAGGCTTTGATCTTCTTGTTGTAGGCATATCCTCGAGCTTCATATTGTACTCCACCTTGTTGTTCTGAAGTATAGGTTTATTCGATTTTTCTCCTAATTCTCACATTAGGTGATTGAATATTTTTGCAGTATTTGTTATTGTTCTGATGATTCATTTTGTTTGAGGGATATAACGAGGCCCTAATCACTTTTATTTAATTTAATTAATTATTATTATTATTTCGTATCTGATGACATGAGAGTCCTAAAAATTTGGGTTCTTCCACAATTTAAGTGCTATTTAGGATAGATGACTATGGTGATGCATTGTTTTCAATTTCATGCTTTTGGGATGATGGGGGCAGTGAAAGATTCTGTATAGTCCATATCTATTGGTTATGGTTGATGGTGCCTTGTGCCATTGTTTCTGTCTTTTTAAGTTGAGGGACAATTGAGGGGTGTTTCTGAGCACTAAGCTATTATAGGCATGGTTGAAGGTAAATACATATGAGGTATGTATATTGATTCTAATATGACAATGAAAATAGAAATTGTATTGGTGATAGTGGCAATGCCTCAGATGCAGACGTGATAGGAAACAATTATCATATTCATATTTTGCTACAGATAATTACTTCCCAAGTACTCATTTGATCATTATATCCTTATCCCAATGTTTCCAAATCTTTGTGTACACAATTTCTGCTCTGTAGAAAATGTCTTTTTCACGATAGGAGTGCAGGTGACTTGTTAGTTCAAAACTACTCNGGCATTTTGGTGCAAAAGATTGACATTCTCATACTTGAAACATCAGTTCTCAGTTTTAAGTATTTCACCTCAGCAATACGCAAATGTTCCCAAAATTTAAAAAAATGGAAAAATAGGAAAGAGAAAAGAACTATTTATTCCCTTTTGAAAAGGAGTGGGATCTTTGATTTATTAGTGCTGGGAGACATATGTCAAAAACCCTGTGTGCAATTTGAATGAAATCTACTTTTCACCTTCAAATTAGTAATTGATCATGTCTGCTGAGCTTTAAAATGTTTATACCAAGGTTAGCTGGGGAGAATGACATAAGACCTAGGACGTGGGAGGCATTGGTAGAGAGGCCATCTGGAGATTTGTGAATTGTATTGGTTTGCATGTTGCTGGTGGTGTTAAATTAATGAACCATGCCATATGCAGAGAATAGATGGTTCCGTGCATAATATTGCATCGGCTTGGGAGTAGATTGCCTAGTGTAATTATGAGTATTGATGGGTAGCTGTTTTGCATGATACTTCAATGAGGGTGACGTGTTCGTACTTGACATGTGTTGGATACCGACACTCCTCGGTCATTTTTCTTTCTTTACGCGAAATATTATATATTTTTAACTTAAAGTTATTATTCAATAACAAGTAAGTACTCATATTTAAAATATTTTAACAAAAAAATTAAGAATAAATCTAAATGTACAAAATGTTTTACCAAATTTTTGACAAACTGGACACTTGGCGCCCCCCTATTGGAGGGGCGCTTGCTGAGTGAAGCATGGTCCAAAAATTAATAGCAAGTATAAAACTAAATTTATACTAAATAAATGAAACATTTTAAAATAATTTAATCAATGTATCGACGTTGTATCGTTACTACTTCAATAAATTTTTTTGTTGGCGTGTCCGACACAACAAAATTTTAAAGAATTTAATCAACGTGTCGCAACGGTGCATCATAGGTGGATAGTGCCTTTGAACTGTGAAATGAAATGCAATTTTTTTGTACACTGCTAGATAGGAGCTTCCTATATGTAATTGTTTTTTCCAATTTGTAAGATAGTTTTATTCTATTTTTGGTGAGAAAATTTGGTATCTTTAAAGTCTCAAACCTTTTTTTATTTGGTTAAAGACATTCAGTTTGAGATAAGGGCTCTGGGACCTGCAAATCTGGAAAATAAATTTGGCGTTTAGCATTGCCCCTCAAGTATTTTAATATTGAAAATAATACACGTTGGGGGATATGGGCTTTACCTCCACAGAATTACGAAGAAACAATTCAGTAATTTATTTGCAATCTAATCGATGTTACAAAAGCTTACAGGATATATACAGGAAATTTTGTATTCTTATTTAGTATTTACATATTTTGTGGAGCGTTGTAGTTTGTACTTTGCACTCTTTTAATAATTTCCTTTTTCAGTTAAAAGTGAAGTTCTGATCTCTGTCCTTGGATGTAATTATGTTGGCGAAGTGCCCAACAATGTAAATTCGAGTTCTATCTCCCTTTCATATTTATTTTGCCTAAATCTCAATTTTTGGTCTTCCACATAACAAGTGGATTCAAAGTCAAGGTGGAGTCCCAGGGTATTTTCTGTTATGGCAGCAAAAATACTAAATTGAGAATTTTGATGTGAAGCTGTGGAGATGTTTGAAAATTTGCTTCAGAGTAAACACTCGAAGAAAATTCCTGTTTTGAAGGCTTTGAACTATTCAAAGTCTGGAGATTTGTAGAATAGTGCCTTTGAATTGGAATCCCACATTGAATGTGAAATAAAAGGTCCCCATTTGTGCTCCTGTAAATAGGAGTTTTTTCTTCGTATTTGGTATTTTACCGCCATTCAACAAACCGTTAAATCCCTCACTTGATGCTGCCTAATGTGAATTTTGGCTTACTGGAGCTTAAGTTAATTTAAGAGACTGATGCTTGTTTTAATCTCAGGTTGCAGAGAGAGCTTTGTTCCTGTGGAACAATGATCATCTCGAGAACCTAATCAAACAAAATCGTGAAGTTATACTGCCTATTATATTCCCTGCTCTGGAGCAAAATGCTAGACACCACTGGAATCAGGCTGTCCACAGTTTGACACTTAATGTGCGCAAGATCTTTTACGATCTCGACCCTGATCTATTTGAGGAGTCCTTGCTCAAGTTTCAGGAAGATGAATCGAAGGAAGGCGAAGTCAAAGAGAGACATGAAGCCACATGGAAACGCCTCGATGAACTTGCTGCTGAAAGAGCTGCAAGTAATGAAGCTGTGCTTGTTTCTTAGAGACAAACGAGACTTTGCTTCTTTTTTCACTATTTATTTACGTCGAAAGGATGATTATTTTGTTTCTCGTTTTCATTTCCCTTCTCTCCTTTTGTTTTCCCTCTCGAATAGGAGCTATGGCGCTGGCATCACATTTTATTCTTTAGACAGGTCTTATAATTTCAGTTCCATGGATTAGCAAATGAGCTTTTCAAGGATTGTTGTTGATTCATTTATAACAAGTGTTGTTTGATTCCCCAACTTATAAAGGAGCAAGTTGGTCTCCCCAGTCTCTCTTTATAGTTGCACATTCAGTCTCTACCGATGGAAACCATTCAATTTTCGATAAATTGTCACATAAATATAAGCATATTGTCGAATTATGTTAAACTTTGTGAGAGATATTCGTGTTATTTCAGTATACGTACTTGTGTGGATGTGTGTAAAATTATGCAAGGGATGAACTTGTGTAGGATCTATATTGTCCAGAATTTGTTCGAGTTGAATAAAAGATTATGCTGATATGATTGAACAATTTTAATGCTATATTCAAGTTCGTCTATTTAAAGCTAATAGATACTATATTAGCACGTTATTTATGTTGGATTGAACCGTACAGAGTCACATTAATAAATAAAAACAAATGAAATTTGGTTTCTTTTGCAATATTGTAAACAACATTTGTTTCCTTGTATAAAAGCAATTACATTGTAGAAACTTCACGAATTCCTGACTGATCTCGTTTGACTTCGTTTACTCTTATTAGTGTTAGAACATTGCCACATGCAAGATTTTAGCTTTGTTCCATTCTGTATTACTCTCTAATAAGTATGTGTAATTCACCTTATCGAACATTCGCATTAGAGTTTCAAATTCTGAAATCCAAAAGTTTTTAGCATTACAAGTGTGGAGAAAGAAATAAGAAATTCTTGCAACTCCATCAATTTCAAAGTTCTCACTCTTGAGTTTCATAAGTGTTTAGAGAATTGTAACCTCGAGCAATTCTCATTGAAGCGGCCCCATTTCACACTTACATATGTGATCTCCTATTAAGAGTATTCTGCCATACTCCACTTGACTTAATCAAGATATATGAATCATTAAAAGAGTATCTTAACCTTTAATCTGTAGAAAGCACTTTTAATATTATATGAATGAGTTAGGAAATAATTTCCTAAGTTCTTCATTGAATCTTCATAACTTAGTTGTCCCTTTGAACCAAGATTTTGAGATATCCAGTCAACAAGGTAGGGTTACCATTACAAAGATCCTTACGTAGTAGGCTTTAATCACATTCCTTTCGATAGGCAACATATCTCTAGGCAAACCTTTCGTAAGTGGATTCGTAACGTTCTCCTTTGATTTCACATAATCTATGGAAATGATGTCATTAGAAATTAGTTGCTTAATGGTATTATGTCTGCGACTTATATGTCTAGACTTATCATTATATATGCTGCTTTGAGCCCTTCCAATAGCCGATTGACTATCACAATGTATACTAATCGCAGATACCGACTTAGGCCAACATGAAATATCTTCTAGAAAGTTATGAAGTCATTCTGCTTCTTCTCCAGCTTTGTCCAAAGTAATAAACTTAGATTCCATCGTTAATCTAGCTATACACGTTTGCTTTGTAAATTTTCATGATACAACAGTTCCACCAATGGTAAATACATAACTACTAGTTGACTTGTAATCCTTTATGTCGGATATTCAATTCACATCACAATATCCTTCCAATACCGCCAAATATTTTGTAAAATGTAATCCATAGATTAAGGTCAAGTACCTAAGAACCCTTGTTAAAGCCTTCCAATAATCATGGCTCGAATTATTTGTGAATCTACTAAGTTTATTCACAGCATATGCTATATCTGGTCGAGGGCAGTTTGTAATATATATTAGACTGCCTATAACCTGTGAATACTTTAGTTGTGACACACATTCATCCTTATTTTTGACTAAGTGTAAACTTGGGTTAATAGGGATTTTCGTAAGACTTTCCTCGAGTATAATATACTTTTTCAGTACACTCTCAATGTAATGAGATTGGAAAAGTACGATTTCTTTTTGTATTCTAGAGATCTTAATTCCTAGTATCACATCAACCGTACACCCATGTATTTCATGTCGAAATGCTTCGTTAGCATTCTCCTGGTGTTTAGCAACATTTCATGATTATTGTCCATTATCAACACGTCGTCTACATAAAGACATACAATCACATATGCATTTGGTGTATGTTTTATATATACACACTTATCACACTCGTTTATCTTAAATTCCTTTGGCAACATCGTTTTGCCAAATTTTTGGTGCCATTGTTTAGAAACTTGTTTCAATCCATAAAAGGACTGAACGAGTTTACAAACCTTGTGTTTGTGATTAGAAGAGACGGACCCTTTTTGTTGTAACCATATTTATGTCTCATTTGATATGAAGTTTACTTTTGTTTCTTGTAGAAGAGTTTTTGAAGGAAGCTATCTTAATTATTTGTTTGGAAACTAATTTTTAAAAGAACTTTCTATTTCAAAAGTGTTTTTAGAGGAAATTAAATTGGATCAACTTTCTTTAAAAACTCTTCTAATTATCAGAAGTACATTCATAAAATTAGTCGGACCGGTGCAAAAGTAATTTTTGAATTTCAAAAATTTCTTTTAACTTTTTAAAAATCATGCCAAACGAATCTTATTTGCTTGATGAGCTAAAGCAACAGATGTCATCCAAATGAAAGTTGAGAGTCAGAGAGTGCCTCGACCATTGTGATTCGTGGGATGCATTGGACACAGACCATGTGTTGAAGACAATCTAAGCCGTTTATTAATAGCCATTATTGTGAGAAAATAGAGTTTTATATAGCGAATTTTTTAAAGAATATATAGTTAAAAAGTAAATAAATTTTTTGAATATATATACAAAATATTTTATTGTATAAATATGTGCTTGAAAATGAGTATGAAAATCGTCAAACAACATGCTAATTAATGAAAGATTCAAAATAAGAATGTAATAAAAAATGTTGAAAAAGTTAAAACCGTTTAGTACAATTAAAATATAATATATTTATCAAATAATTGGTGTGTTAAATATAATTATCCTCCCAAGAATTCTTTGTCCATTTTAGATTAAAACACAGATATCTCAATGACATAAATTGTTGTAAATAATCTCGTGTCAAACGTAAATGACTAGCAGTACACATGAAGCGATTGCACCGTAACATTTTTTGGCTGGTTGATCGAGGTTGATAGTGAAAACATTTTCTTGAAACAAAATTAGAACATCTCGACAATTTTTTTGATATCTTTGTCTAATTTTCCTGTGTTTTTATTTATTTAAATCAAAATTAAGGGCATAATGATCTTTTTCCATCAAAATTTTGACATTATTTGACGAAAAGGACTGAATTCGCACTAAAATCACTGATTGAGGAGGCCAGTGTCAAGAAAAAAGAATTGGGACTGATTGAACACGGATGCCATAGGCTGAGGACTATTTGCACAAAAATCCATTTTTATTTCTTTTGTTACTATTTATTTTAGGATGATAAAATGTGGATAGAATTAGATGACGCTTCAAAGCCAGCCTTCTCCGCTACTCCCAAGTCCCAATTCCACCAAGAACTTCACAAAAAACAAACTTGAAAAAGTCACACAATTTATTCAAATTTACTGTAAAAATGGAGGTGGGTTTGTCTTTGAACTCAATGGTAAGACTGCCCTTATCAAATTCAAGAACACTTGAAGATTCACGTACAAGACACTCGCTTTTCTCAACGAGAACGACGACGTCTCGGAAGATGTACGGGCAGAAGGAACGGCGAATGATGGTAGTTGAAGCAAAGGGGAAGAAAGGAATGGCGGCTAGACAGTACCAGCGTACACCGCCGCCGCCTTTACCCAAGATTGAAGATGATGGAAATCCTAAATTTGTTATCTTCATCCGCATGGCGAATGTTAGCTCACTCCACCCCCTCTCTGTCTATCACACACATAGACGGTTGGAGATTAAATTTGAATAATAATTGTGTTAATTGTCTGTAAGTGTAAGAATTTAGTAGAGGTGGTTCAATGCATTATTAGAAGTATAAATTTTGCGGGCAGTTGTTTATGAAAATTGCATAGAATTGTGCACGCGTGATGCTTTTGATAGAGAATAAATGTGTCATTAGATGAGGTGATTCAACATGTATACAGATCCTGCTCTTGCACAAACAAAGCGAACATGTTGACTATATTATTGCAAGTTCGCGTTTTGCAGTTACCTATTTATGAAAATTGACGAAAATTGTGCTTGTGTGAGGCGTTTGCTAGAGAATAAATGTGTCCTTTAGACGAGGTGGTTCAACAAACACATCCAGCTCTTGCACAGACAAACAAAATATACTGGACGCTTACATTTTTGAGAGTCCCCCTTTATATATCTATATGATGTATGTATGTATGTATGTATGTATGTATGTATGTATTACAGTGGTTTGCATAACTTTGGTGGTCATGTCATTTGTTAACCTTAGAAATCTTGCTCCAATGTGAAAGAAATTTGATGTTTTTATGTAAAAAATGATGGATTATCTTTTGGTAAATTATGAATACTTCCAACTCTATTATGTGCTGATTAACTTCGTAAAAAGAAAAAAAGGAGAATTGTGTAATGCATGGACTAGGTTTTATCAGGATGATTTTAAAAAGTGTTTCTTGCTTAGTGTGTTAGATTATCTACACGCCATTTTATTGTAACATTAAGAGTATGTTTGATATGCTATATTGGATAGGACTGGGCAATGTATAAGATTTTATCTTCTTTTGCTTTTGTACAACTATCTAATAGTATATAGTGCACCTTACAAAATGAGCTGTTATTATTTAGAGTGTTTTGCCATTTATGTTCTCACACCTTTTTATAGTAACATTAGATTGACTCTCTGGAATTGGCGTCGATTCATGAAAATTTAAATGCATGCTTGAAAAGTGAATAAATTAGAATTTAAGTGATTATAAGATATAGTCCTAAGGAATGTATGGATAATGAGTGGACAATAGTTGTGGGTCTACAAAGTGTGAGGATAAAAAGTATTTTTGGCTCGAGGTGTTTAAATTATGATCATTTCTCAAACATGCTCTAAAGGAATAAGATAATTGATTTTTGTATTGATTACTTGGAGTGTGTTAACTACACAAATATGTAGGTTAATGGCTATTAAAGTTTCTTTGACCCGAGCTTTGAATTTTTATTAGCTTTTGTTTGGCATCTGGAAATGTTGAAGTTCACTTTATGGTTTTTGACAGGTTTACCTTTGGTACCCACTTAATCTTATAACTGGTGGGACAACTGCAAAAATCATGGTCGCTGCAAAAGACAATTTTCTGGGAAAATATATTTACAAAGATACACTAGCTAGGAATATTGCAGCAGTTATTTACAGAGTAAGTCTTGCATGCTTGATATTCTTGACGTTCATATGTTTGATTTTGAGCTTTGTTAGTAACTTAGTACAAAACCAAAGATGGTAAGAAGGGACAGGGTTTGATATCCCTTATTTTTCCTTCCTATGATCCTCTAAGATAGAAATTGTGTCTCCTTTTACTTTTAACGATCTTACTCACTAAGAAAATGTAGGAATTGTCAAGCTCGTTGATGATTTTTTTCCCTTTCTTCGTGCTTTTACTTTTTCCTCCATCTGTTGAAAGAGCGGATCAAAGTCAATTTCAATTATAATTTTGGACGAAGATTGATTTTATTGGAGAAAGGGATGAAAATTGAACGTTGATAACACTATATTGAAGGATTATTTGTGCATGGGTCATGTTAACTTTAGTTCGGTTCCATGACAATAGGGAGATGGAACCATCTTGAAGGGTGGTATTTCTTACTGAACTTGAGTTCCAGAAGCATTAAAAATGGAAACTTGGCATTGCATTAAGAAGTGTAAAAAATGGAAACATTTCATCATTTTATATATTGTTCCACATCAAATGCTACCGTCAAATATATAGAATATGAATCATAGGCCAAATAGCTGTGTGTAGATGGTTTCATTCGTGTAGATTATCATTGAAATTGGAGGTTTTTTTATAAAATATGTATCCTTGTGCTTCGGTTTGTAAATGAGTACTACCCCATTTTAATTTGCTTCTACTGAAACAGGATGAGAAGGGGATACAGAAGATGGCACAGAAACAGTTTCGTCCATTGCGGACAGCTACAGAGTTTAGATATGGCTACAAACTTGTTGTAAAGTTCCTGTTCTCTACTTTACACACCATGATTTTGATTGCGAAATCCTACAGTTTTCCATAAATTGCAATAATTCTTCAAGACATCTGATCATGTCAACTTTGGTCTAATTCGTCTTCTAACTTGTTCTGTTAGGATTTTGAACATGTGAATATTTAGCTCTAAGCCGCATATTCTTATCCATTCTTATATAGCCGAACATCGGGTTCCCCTAGTCTCCTATGTCCCTCAGGACGCCCTTGTTGTCAATCCTATATTCCAGTTGCTTCTAGATTAGAATCGTCAATTCTAATTGCACTTCTCTTTTCATCCAGTCTCTCCGACAAAGAATCCGTGTAGAACGTTTTTTGGTTTTTTACAAATTCAAAGCAAGGACTCCATTCTTTATATGGAGTGTTAATCTAATCCTACACAGTACATCCTCTTGAAAGCCTCCTTCCTTGTTAGTAGGCAAATTGAATATTCTAAAATATTTGTTTCTCCATCCTTAATTCCAAGATAAATATACAATTCCCATGTACTTCACACGGGACCCTAAACTTCTAACTTGAACTCTCATAATACCTCATTTGCTATAGGTCTCGTATACGTTCCACATCATCTTATTATCACTATCTATATTCCATTTTTTTCCTTCCATCAAATGGCCGTTCTTAAAATTTACTTGTTTTTCACCCTACAAGTTCCACCATCTTGTTCTATCAACTTGAACCTCTTTGATATATCTTTTACATTTATTATTAATCATGCCAAGCATCAATTTCTATGTTTCGTAGTTAAGCTCTTGAAGAAATTACCTTACAACCCATTCTTCCGATCTTTGCCCAAAAAACCTTACGAGAAGTCTAATAAATATAATCACATTCCTACCATTAATTGTGATAGAATTTCAAAAAACAGATGTGCTACTGTATCTTAATTTTGTTAATTTCTACATGTTTAAAATGCAGGAAGGCAACAATATAAGGGGTGCACTTAACACCACTGATGTTATTGAGGTAACAGTTGATTATTAGCTTTGTTGTTAATCCTTTCGATCATAATGAGATTGTAATTTTAATCATCTCTGGGTGGTGAAAAGTACGTTGACTTGGAAGATCGATTCCAAATTGGTTAGTATTAAGATATATAATGAATAGATTGATTGCAACCGAAATTTAATTTTTCTTATTTCGCTTTTGCAATTTTCAGCTCCCAACACAGGATGAACTCAAAACAGTTCTGGATAAAGTGAAGGACTTCTTTGGAGATGCTAAGGAATCCTTTGGGAAGCTGACATCCCTCAATGCAGCAACTGAATCCTTGGAGGAAGGAGCTAAAGAAAAATCCACTTGAGTTTTAATATCATAACCTGAAGCAAATTCATATGAATCATTAAGGTAATTTTATCGTTTTAGTTTCATCTTTAAAATTCACTAAATTAAATCAACCATTAGGCTGAAAAGTTGAAGGTGGTCTACTGATGAAATAAAGCTGAACAGATGAAGCATTATGTATAGCACACCACAGCAGGCAGAAGGAATTATTCCCTGTGTGTTTTCACCGACCAGCAGTCGCATTCGGTTTTGTACTCCAAAGTCTATTGAGAGTTTTTCCTCCTTTTGGCACTAATTGTATTTATCCATGGAAGACTAAAGGTTGCATGTTATATATTCATTTTCAAAATAGGAAAACTCTTTCTTTAGCTAGGAATATTTGGATGCACGCCCTTTGGTTTGTGTATGCAGGGGAAGTAAATTGTGCTTTATTCATTTCGTTTTGTTGATATTTGACAAAGATATCTTGAGTAGGGAGCACCATATTGTTATGGTAGTGAGATTTTGATGGGAAGAAGAACTAATGGAGCCAAAATCTGGATGCATTCATTATAGACACCCGATGCTATAATGAACAAGATTTTAGCTTATTTCCGTTAATTTGGATATAGATGGTGATTTTGGTTAGTATAATCGTTCAGTGGTGGAGGCGATATAAAGTTGAAGGCTCGACTAGCGTTACACTAGCGTGAAAGCCGAAATGCAGAAAGAAGACCCTAGAAGGTGGAATAAGGAAGAGTTTGGAAGGCTAATTATCGAGAATGAAGGATAATCTTGGGGAAATAATGAAGATAAATGGCCTGGCAAGCACGGGCTATGCCATTGACTCGCCTGGCTCTACACTCATGCGGTATTACGACCGAGGTTAATCGAACTTTGTTAATAGGAGTATCCTAAGCGCTTCTATATATTGGTTTTGTTCGAACATACCAATCTTAAAATCCATGCAGAGACAGGTCCGAGGCATGGTGGAGTTAGCTACTTTTAAAAGGGGCTTTTGTTGACGAAGAAAGATCAATTTTGTAGTTAAACATATACGAGTGGATGATTTTTAAGTGATCTAAATTAGGTTTGTTTTCAAGTTCAGCTCTTTCTAATAGAGAGCCAATCGATCGCTCGCCATTTTGTAAGTTGCGAATTACGAGTCGCAATCTACTCTATCTTCTTAGGTAGATTCGTCATTGGTCTTATGTTGGAGGGCGTTTCTTTAATACTAGGTTTGAGAAAAAAGTAGGAGACACCATTCATCCACTCAAGAATAGTTAATAAAAAGAAGAAATCATTCCATTTGGACATTAAAAGTATCTTAACAATTATAAGCACTTTTCATGGGTTCTTAAATTATCATCTTACTTTATCCCATAATCCTTAAGACAAACAATTAACAATTATGGCACTAATTAGTGATGTAATAAAATAAAAGATGAGGTTGTCTACATACGTGAACTGCAAAACAAGACTTCATTTCCCATTGAATTAGAATATTCATAAGAATCATATAAAGATTTGATACCCGAACATTCACACAAAAGAGTTGTAATAATAAACCTTTTCCACGACTATAATCACAAGTTCAAACTTAAAATAAGAAAATATAACTTAGGGAATAACGAGTTGTCCCCCATAAATGCAGCTGTCTTCTCTTTTACTTTAGCAAAAATCGATTGGAGCAGACATTGTGGACATCTGTATATTATAATATAATATACACGAAAAATTGCATTATTGGTTCCCGACTTACATAGTCTCAATCATTGAAGCAGAGCAAATTTTTGTATTTGTGCTTATGATAAATCGAACTATTGGTTCCCTACGTAATCGTTGGTAACAAGTTAATATTTAACCTTCATAAGAAGCAATCGATCGACAACCCTTAAGTCAACCAAAATATATATCATCAGGAAGAGTACAAAGACAAAAATGGTCCAAATCTCCGAACAAACAAAAAGAAAAATGTCATATGAATCTTGGATGTCTAAATTTAGACTGATTCCTAAGATTTGAAGTGAGGCATCTTCTATGAGGATCATGACTTGAATGATTTTCACTGTCGAAAATTGATAGGTTTGAGCCAACTTAGGCACTGAGGGCCGAAAAAAAATAAACATGTATACATGCGCGCGCGCATACACAAAACATGTGGGTGTGTGTAGATACATATGCACAAAACAATTATTAAAACATGGTGTACAATAAAAAAAAAACATGTAAACGACAAGGACTCACGTCTGTTTCTCGTTTTTAAGATGAAACGTTCTTAAACAGTGGCAACTTTCAATCATTTGCATGCTTAAATTTTGATAACTTTAATACACAAACATTGAACACAATTATTCCAATAATTATAAAGCTTGATTAAATTATGTGCCTCAATTATGACTTTTGCTTATAAAGAAACACTAATCTGATCTGTAAAATGAGATGGAAGAATCTTTGTTTTCATATATAAACACATTTTTTGGCTGCTGCTTTAATACTTTTAAATTTCTTTCTGCAGTGTTTTTTTCTGCATTTTGGTTTGAACCCTTGTGCAGTCATGGGAAGACAACCTTATTGTGAAAAGGAAGGATTAAAACGCGGTCCGTGGACGATCGAAGAGGATCACAAACTCATGAATTTCATCCTCAACAATGGAATACAATGCTGGCGACTCGTTCCGAAACTTGCAGGTAAGAAAATATTCTCAATTTATGAAAATTATGCGTATATGATGTAAAAATGAATTTGGCTTGCACATGGGGTAATTTGGTAATTTAAATAAATTAGTTCATGGTTTAAACGAGGTAGTTCAACAGTATTGCGGGTATACTTGAAAAACCAACTATCTCGATGATTAAGTAGTCTGTTATGTGATGATGAAAGGTTTGAGGAGATGCGGAAAGAGTTGTAGACTAAGGTGGATTAATTACTTGAGGCCGGACCTCAAGCGAGGGGCATTGACAGAAGCGGAGGAAGACATGATCATCGAGCTCCATTCTCGACTAGGAAACAGGTAACATCTTGATCATACTAGCCCCGTTTGGCCCCCATTAATTATAATTCTTTTTTCTTTTTCTCCTTATCAACTACATATTCTCTAATTAAATAATATTATACGTAAATCGAAAAACTTTTACTTCTTTTTTAATGACACATTTTTCAAAAAAAAAAAATTACTCCTCTCATTATAACGTGATATAATGGGGCCTAACGGGCTACATTAACTTGTAATAAATGATATCTAGACCTTTTCGGAAATTTTCTACGACAACTGGTATATATGATCATTAGCAGGTGGTCTAAGATAGCCTCACATTTTCCTGGACGAACTGATAATGAAATAAAAAACCATTGGAATACAAGGATCAAGAAGAAATTAAGACTCCTGGGATTGGATCCATTGACTCACAAGCCTGTTGAAGGAACAGAAAATTCTGCAGCAGAAAATGAAGAAGTATATCAGCATATTTTATCCAAAGAAGAAGAAACAGATTATCAGACAGAAGGAACAACAAAATCTGGCTTTAACGAGATGAAAAATATTTCCATTTTCGACGGGCCGAAAGAAAATTCAGAAATGGGATCTATTTTGTCGAAAAATACAGATGAATCTTCGGTGAATTTTTCTGCGATAATGGACGGTCGTAATCAATTCGAAGATCCTTTCCAGAATTGGATAGGCAGTCCCTTACATTGGGATGTTTTTAGCAATTTAGGAGAAAATTTTCCATGAAAAAGGAAAGCAAGTATTAGCTTATCATTCATATCTGTAAATGAATGTTACCGACTTCCTTAATTTGGATACATGTTGTGTTACCTTTTTTGAGTTACATAGAGGGCTGGATTTTTCATTTTTAAATGTTTTATCTATTAATTTTATTTAAAAATGTTAGAACACCCTTTTATTAATCGCTAAAGAAGGCATAAATGAATTGATCTTTCCGAATGAGGGTAGACACATATGGTCGACTTTAAATTGATCAAAAATAAAATTTAGGGATA
>CAIGRB010151260.1:1989-38175 GCA_903798255.1 Fraxinus quadrangulata
GTGGGCTTAGCTCGTGGGCGAGCTCACGAGCCGCTCATTTTTTGACTAGCCGAGCAGGCTCGGCTCGGGCTCGAGCTCGTCTTTTGACAAGCCCGAGCGGCTCACGAGCCGGATTTTGACGAGCCGAGCGGCCGAGCCGACGAGCCCCTCGGCTCGTTTGACATCCCTAGCAAGCAATACTACAAAGTTTCTTGACGAATAAACTCATTCTTCTTTTTCAGTTTCAAAATTTTCTTCCCCTTATTGTTTTTAGGGATAATTGCAGCAACGGTTCCAAAATTTTCAGATTTTTGCGCACTTTACCCTAATATTTGATTTGTGTCAGCAGAGGTCCCAAACCTTTAATAAATATGCGGCGGAGGTCCTCATCCATTTGACGACCGAAATAGTGAACTTTGATTCATTTTGACAAAAACTGAAAAGGACAAAATTGTAACTTTACAATTAAAACATTAAATAAATAAATAAATAACCCAAAAATAAAAAATAAATAAATAAAACACACACACACACACACACACACACACTCTCTCTCTCTCTCTCTCTCTCTCTCTCTCTCTCTCTCTCTCCAGCCAATAGTCTCTTCCCAACCAACAGTACCGACACTGTGCAGGTACCACCATCGCCGTCAGATTTGTGTCGGCGGCACCACAACCGCGTCGGAGTCCAAACCCTCACGATTCAATCATCACTTTAGTCTTCATGAATCCCCATCAATGTGAACCTCCTCAACCAAATGAATCCCCCAACCCAATTTTAGATCTGGTGCATACATGAATAAACAGACCTCATCCACATCTCCTTCGCCATCTTCCACGAATATCCGATTTCAGATCCCTCGTTGCCAGATCCTCCACGAATATCCTCACAGACCTCATCCTCAGCTCCCTCGTCGTCGCTGTCGCTGCCACCTCCCATCGATCTACGCGCACCCATCTCGATCCACCTCCACCTCCGCCTCCACCTCCTCGGCATACCTAAGCTTAAACACAATGTTCAATTAAATAACTAAAACAATGTGACATTGATTTGGTAAGGGTGGGATCGATGACCAGCTAAGTTTGTGTAAGATTGTGGATACAGATTGTAGCCTTCAACCTGTTGATTATTGCTCAATTTTAGACATACCGGTAAAATTCAGTACTTTTAGGGTTGCCCTTGTTGGAGAAAAAAATTGAATTTTTGGGTTGGAATGGGGTAGAGACAGGGTGGGACTTGGGATTTTGGAAGGGGGAAGCGAGTATAGAAGAGCCCGTAGATCGATTTTGCGGAGGAGAAGATGGATTTGAGGGAGGAAATTTTGGGTTTTGGGGATGCCTTTTTAGCTTGTGATAGGTAGCAGAGGAGCCTCAACTGTGATGGTTTTACTCTAGCGACGGTGACGATTGGGGAAGAAGAAGGAGATCAGATGGGATGGGGTGGGGTGGGATAGGGTGGGATGGGGTGATAAATTTATTTTTAATTTTTGGGTTTTTAATTAAATGAGTCAAAGTTCACTATTTCGATCAAACTAATGGTCAAACCATCCATTTGGATCTCCGTTGCATATTTATTAAATGTTTAGGACCACCGCTTGCACAAATCAAATGTTAGGGTAAAGTGTGCAAAAATCTAAAATGTTTGGGATCGTTGCTGCAATTATCCCTTGTTTTTATAATTGAATGTAGTTTCTGTAATCGTATATTCAATGATGGTTGTCCTTTTTTTTTTTTTAATTCCTTTTGTAATTATTGTCCGCGATTCTACAAATCTTTAAGAAGTAATTCTAATTCTGACCACATTATTTACTGAATTTCACGTTATACATGCATAATCACCTAATTCAATCTCTATTATGGTAAAACATTGATTAATCTTTAATCAAATTCTAGAATCTTTGAACCCTATTTTTCCAGGTTACGGATCAAGTGATGTAAATTGACAAGATCATTACGGATTATATGTCAATGTCCTTAATTAGTTTAGATTGACATCAAAATCTATTGATCGAGTGGTTAATAGAATCTCGATCACCTCCCTGTCCACCTAGGCATCGCATGCACGCTAAAACACATCATTAGGGTGCAAAGATTACCGGTCGAGAAAAAAGGTTTGACAATCGTTTGTACTTCAACGATCAAGTCAACGTTTGGACGAGAGAGAATAAGTACAAGAAACGGGGTGATGGGATTTGGCTAGGATTATACATACCCTGAGTATGAAATGAACTCTCTCTCTCACACACACACACACAGAGGAAGGAAAATAGGCCAAGATGAGTTAGTGGACCGTAAATGGGCGAAGATGAGTTAGTGGACTAGGTTCAGACCCAAGAAGAGGTTGCTTCATTTAATTGACCCAATTCAATTGACATAATCGATTGTCGAGTCTGCGAATGTGGAACTCCCATCACTACGTAATTCATAGATGAAATAGTTCATATGATTTGGATATTCTTTGATTAAAATTTATTTAATGTTACGTATACATATTCGCTACACTGAATTTGTGCTTAGTTGTTGCACTGGGAAGATAAGTAGTAGTCTCTCTGTTCATGCTAGTGAGTTGCTTGCATTAGGGAAAGGTTTGTCTGCTGCTAGGAAATGAGGTTTATACATCTTAGAAGTGGAATGTGATTTTTCCTTAGCAGTCTCCGAGATTCGCCTACAAATTTTTCAGCTATTGGTATTGTTGGCTTTTAGATTTAATCACAAGGAAATTGATTTTCCTTTGAATATTAAATCAAAATGGATTATAGATCAGATCTCCGTTTAAGTTTATTGTTGAACCTCGAAATACAATCCGCAAAGCGCAAGGCAATGTGCAAGGGAACAAGAGCATAAATGGTTCACCCAAAGTAGGCTAACCTTCCCCTTATCTAGGATGACTATAAACTATTAGTAAAACAATACGTGGGCTAAGGAATAAAACATGACACTCTTAATAGAATTAGTTACAAGTTAGCTAATAAAATGCTGATATTTGTCATTTTCCTAAATGACTGAATTATCTCAAAGTTTGAAGGGAATTTTTTAAATGCTCCCATTTTTGAAGAGAAATGGATGCAATTCAAATACCTCCATTCTAAATCGTCACTTTTCCTCTTGCTTCCAGCTTGAACATCAAAATATTTGTTAGGTGAGAGGATTTGTTGATTTGATTCTATCGTCAATAAATTGGTACCATTTGTGGAATTTTTTGAACAAAGTAAATGACGAAAATTTGTTGTAGTTGAAGAAACCTTGAAATCCCCAAGATCTGAGAAAAATGAATCCAACGGAAGGAAACTTACCCTGGAGGTTGAAAACATAGAATATAGTAGTGACGATCATGTGGATAATGATGCTAATCCCAAACGAATGCGAGAGAAAACACCGGTAAAGTCACAAGCCGGTATGTCTCTTGCTCAACATCGTCGCTTAAGGATAAAGATATCCATTGCAAACTGATCTAGAGATGGATGAAAGCCTGAAGGTATTGACATGGAAAATGTGTCGTTGCACGCGAAAGTTGAGAATCTAAGAAAAAATTGGTAGGATGAAGAGGAAAGTTAGTAGTAGAATGCAAATGTCGAAAGTTGGTGATAGTGCATTGGAGAAGAAGAGGAAAGAGCGATGTGAGGCTAAATCCATTTTAGGAAGGCCTATGGATGAGGTAAGCTCACGCGATAGGAGATCTACTCTATATTATCTCCAGGAAGGTCGGAGAGCCAAAAACTTTGTCAACACTTCGTAAACACTCTGCCGGTTGATTTCATACGAGATTGATGACAATGATGAAAATGTACTATTTTCCATAGAGATCAAAGATGCGCCAATCCCGGACAAGTTTGTTCATCCTGTGGTAGAGAAATATAGTGAGAAAGGAGATCATGAGTATCATCTGTTTGAGTATATGATGTAGATGAGACTGAAAAAGGGAAGCCTCGTATTAAAGTGCCAAGGCTTTCATCTAACATCGGAGGTATACAAACTGCCGCTAGGATCAATCAGAAGTTGGCCGAAACTGAAATAGGCATTCCCGGAGCATTTGTAGGAAGCAGAATGAAGCACGCACTAGACGCTAGGTTGAATGACATGCAACAGGAAGAAGGCGAATCTCTTAAAAGCTATTTTGCATAGTTTAGTGCTGAATTAATCGCTTGCAAGACTAGCACTAGCACTAGCAAACACGTCCATCCCTTAACCCCTAGTAAGAAAAGTCAACATCATAATCGGAGGCCCTTACACAGGTAGAGAAACAATGAAATCACAAATGAACTATGCTCGCAATGCCAAAAGACCCGCATAGGAAGTATACTAGATCCAAGGTAATCCTAAAACTGCATCCCTTCAAATTACATTTAACAATAGTGATAAGCATGGAATTATATATACCCACTGTGATACATTGGAAGTGCGGGTTGTAATAGACCTTGACGGTCTTAGCCGTATGTTGGTAGACAATGGTAGCTCTGTAAATATTTTGTTTGGAAATTCTATCACCCCTGGATACCCATGAATGAACCTTTATGTGGTTTCAGTAGAGACATTTTTATCTTGAGAGGACAAATTATGTTGACAATTGAGCTCGGTGAAAAGCCAATCACGTTTAAAGATGAAAGTATTACACATTTATTGGCTTCTCTAATCTTATATATTCCAACAATTCAGTTTTTTGCCTTTATTGGAGAAAGCAAAGACTAATAATTAGACTTGGTGGTCTAGGGTCGACTAGACAATATCTAATTATTGGAGCTTGAATAATATATGCCCGATTAGGTCCCTGTGGTAGTTCTATGATGCATTGGGACTTAATTATAATTATAATAAAGTTCTGGGGTTAATTGTAATTACAATAAAGTTTTGCATTTAGTTGTAATTGCTATAAAATTTGTAAAGTTAATTATAATTGTAATTGAAGTTATAATTGTAATTACAATAAAGTTTAGCATTTAGTTGTAATTGCTATAAAATTTGTAAAGTTAATTATAATTGTAATTGAAGGTCTAGGACTACACATGTAATTAAATGTAAACTAATTTGATGTGGGTTTTAATTAAAACTCCTATATGGATTTTAAATAAGACTCGTATTTGAAATTGGAATTATTATTAAACATGTATCAGAACATCTTTATCTCTATAAATACAGGCTAAATGGATATAGAAGTTCTAGAACAATTATAATACATAATTATATAGTTTTCAAATTGGAAAGAGAGAAAAAGTGAGAAAAAATATTTTTCTTATTGTCTAGTCAAAGAATTAGTTTCTTGATTAAATTAAAACAAAGTGCCCAATAGAAGACTTGTAGGTTTGGAGCATCAAGTTTTTGGAATTAAAAGCTGAAAACTCTTAATCTAAAAAGCCGGATGTTCGTGATTCATATTAATTAAAGAATCAATCATTGAATTTAGGTAAAAATTCGAATAAATGAACATTTAGACGATCTTGTTTATTGAATTAAAGATTTTTTTTTAAAAATTTTTGGGTAATTTTGCTTTCACATTCTAACAATTGGTATTAGAGCAATCTAGATTGTTTACTTGCTTGTTATTTCTGAATCTTGATTGCACGTTCTAGTTGAGCGATGTCTACAAATAATTTATTATATGTTGATTAAATGATTGGTATATTTTATATTGTTGTACAATTATTTGTGACCAGCTCTAGATGTAATTGCTAGTCTGTAACAAAATAGGTGGATTACAGCTCTATCATCTTGATTTAATTTTCTTTTCAATTTGATTTAAAAATTGTAAGCCTATGGAACATAGGATTTATGTAATTCTTGCAATTCTTGAATCTTGTAAATTGATTGAAGATCGAGATGACGAAGAATTCAAGATTTTGCAAAAAACAAAATTAATTAAATAGTTTGCACAGGTGGCAAACAGTTGCGCATGTGCAACAGCAGCAAGCTTATGTCGAGGCAGCAAACTGCTATGCTTCAGCACAGCAGTAGGCTGTTGCTAGCCGGATGTGCGTGTTGTGCAAATTCGTGTTGACTTTTGATTCAAATTCGTTTTGCGAATCAGGTTGGATCCGGATAAGTCAAATCCAAAATTAAATTTTTACAGGTACGGTAGCAGAGTTCTATTGCTGTTTGGATTGTTATTGTTGGATCCCTAGAGTTTTTTGGGCTGAAGATTTAGAATATTGGGCTTAGGTCCAATTAGTTTTTGATTTAATTCTTGAGTTTTTTTGGGCCACAAATAATTGTTAATCTATCGTTTTATGAATGCTTTAAATTATTGTTTGAAATACTATTGTCTTGATATCATGATATACATATTTATTTATGACATCGCTCATGATACTATGAATATGATTCATATCATTTAACATCGATTTTTCCTTGATTAATTTAATTTAGATTAAAAAATTTTTGGATGGGAAAATTATAATAATTGAACTGTATGTTAATTTGATTAATATGAATAGTTATTAATTATTTAAAATTAAAATTTATTACTTTAAAAATATTGAGTGGACGGAATGTTTATTTAAATAAAAACTCATGGTCTCCTTTGGCCAATCTATAAGTAAAGTAACACGTTTGTCTCTAGCCGATAATGCAAAGGACTCTCTATAGGAAGGCCACGTAGTTCGAGTTGCTTGGTTAGATTTCTTTATGATAAGATCATCTAGATAGAATATAATTTGTGATTATCCTATAGATAGTATAATTATTTTTAAGTATCTAGAAATCAAGACAAAGGTTATATACTCAAATCGAAATCATCTTCGAAACTCCTATAGAGGAACTCGTTTATGATTTTGGTGACTAAATAAAATGATACAATACTTATATAGATGGTTGTCGTCAGATATAATTCATCTAGTGGGAGGGTTCCAACTTGATCAGTGGACACAGTGACGTTTCCTATAGAAAGACCTATTGGATCACAAGGATCAAGTAGTCATTGTATTATTGTAGTTAGATAAATCTACATGTATATTCATGCATTATAAGCTAAATTATTTTTCATTTTTAACATGTAATGGATGATTATTTTTATAAGAAATATCACTTAGCCCATTTTTTTGTTATTGTAAAACAAAGCCAACTACTCGGGAAAAATTATGTGGATTGGAAAAGTAATTCGATGTTTGTGCTCAATGTGAAAAAACTTAATTTTGTGCTTGAGATGTCCTGATGAACCTACTGAGACCATGTGATAAGTCTAAAAGGATTGTGTACGCTGAGTGGGAGATTGTAGACAAGATGACTCGCTGTTACATTTTGACTTTGATGTCAAACATGTTACAACAAAAGACTTGAAAGTCAGAGTGCCTCCTATAACATACTATAGACCTTTTAGGGAATCTTTAATCATCAAAGTAGGAAGACCCTTTTGAAGCCATTTGTACCTTATAGTACATCTGCATAAAATCCAGAGCGCCTGTGAAGTTTTCATAGTTTGACTATGATTGTACACTTCAAACATGATTGAGAGTCTTGGTGCAACCATCTATCAAAGAGACTTAGTTTGACATGGTCTTGAATTCTTTATTTGATATGCTTTTAAGTTTATTGTGGATTATCATTTACATAAGATATAGATACCATTAACTGAGTTGATGATAGAGTTGTAATGTGGAAAGTGGTCTTAAAGGTACGATGGCAATACTCGTGCATCATTTGGTGGCATTTTTGGTTCCAAGTCGAAACACAGATTTAAAAAGAAGAGAAAAAAAGCTAACAGCAGCATGAGAGCAAGAAAAGACAATAAGTAGATGGAAAGCCTTGAGGCTTCCAACTGCATCGAAAAGGACATTGGGAAAATACCGCCCAGATGCATTAGTTAGAAAGCAAAGTGCGGGTGAAGTTTTTTTTGTTATTGAGTATTGTTTAGTGGTTGATACTACAAATTCCCAAGTTGCAGATTTTGAAACCACTAATAATATCTACATGTTGATGCGGGTACTTCAAGAAAGCAAAAAACTCGGTGAAGACCAATTCAAAATCATTGTTGGCACAAGAGCTATAATTTTCGTAAGAGCATAGATGTATTTTATTTTTATTTCAGTAGTGGTAGGCGTTTGATTCTTAAAGATTGTTATTATGTTTTGCGAATGATTTTGATTTCTATTTTTGATTTAATAAGACAATTTTATTCAATAAAACCAGCATCTGATACACTTAGCATTTCAATGAATAAAATTCATGTGTTGCGCTAGACATTTGATTAACGATCTTTATGTATTAAACTATTCTACATATGACATAAAAGGCTACTTCAATAAACCATAAAAATTCGCACCGTATTAGTGATACATATCTATGGTGTCTTGGACAAATCAACCTTAACAAAATACAATGATTGACTAGAGATGGTTAGCTCAGCTCAGTTAAGAACGAACCATTGTCAGTTTATGATTCTTGTTTTGAAGGCAATATGACCAAATTTATTTTTTGACAAAAAGAGATAAAGCCAAAGAAGTGTTGGAACTAGTTCATTTTGATGTATATGGACCCATGAATACACCTGCGATATGGGACTATGAGTATTTCTTTATAGACGATTACACTGGATTCAAATACATTTACCTAGTGGCTTGAAAGTCAAATAATTTTGAGAAATCAAAAGAGTATTGTACTAAGGTCAAGAAATATTTGGGTAAAAGTATTAAGACATTTGGATCCAATCGAAGTAGAGAATACCTCTTGGGACAATTCAAGGACAACTTGATAGAAAATGGTATTGTTTCTTAATTGAATACACCTGGGACACCCTAACAGAATGGCATTTCAGAAAGAAGAAACACAACATTGTTAGTTATGGTTATGTCACTGAATAATTTCACAACCTTGCCTATCTTATTTTGGGATATACACTAGAAACATTTGGATATACTCTTAACTTCGCTTCTTCTAAGTCTATTCTCAAGAATCTCCTGAAATTTTGGAAAGGATTCAAGTCCTGCTTGCATTACAACCAAACTTTGGGGGTCTAGCTAACGTGCTGAAAGGGGATACAGAAAAGTTGGAGTCTAGGCCAGAGATGTGCCTATTTCTAGGATATTCTAAAGATACCAATGGATAATTTTTTATAGTCCACTAGATAGGAAGGTCTTTATTAGCACAAATTTAACCTTCCTAGAGGATAAGTATATTAATGATCGTCAGTCCAAGAATAAGGTAGTGTTGGAAAAAATGAGTCAGAGGAATTCGACCCCATCAAATCCTAGAATACAACCTTGGGTAGACATCATATGGTGTCAAATACACTTGGACAACGTGATATGAGTATGATAGATGAGTTGTCAATTGATCTAATAGAACAATAGAACGTTGAAGGTAATGAGGAGGTAATGGTGTCGTCTAATGGTAATGCTAGCATTGATTAAAATATTACGTTCTAAATGACTCCACAGTCCAAGATCAATTGTCCCTTAGACAAAGTCGGATGATTATCAGTTCACCTTCAAGGTACTTGTTGAGTGGAGAGTCCAATTTGGTGATCTCTATGGTACAAGTTCATGATCAGACTTCACATAAGGAGGCTATGGACGATGTGGATGCAGAAATCAATTTATGGATTGAAGCAGACATCAAAATCTTGGAATAAGGGATTCAACAAAGTGATTAAGACATATTGTTTTAATCAGAAGATTGATGAACCCTCTGTCTATAAGAAGATACAAGAGACAATTATAATTTTCCTAGTGCTTTATGTGTGTGATATTCTAATCATTGGAGATGATATGTGAGCATTATCATCTACGAAAGCGTGATTGGCCCAACAGTTTCATAGGAAGGACTTAATGAAGCTAGCTATGTTCTAGATTTCAGATCTTGAGAGATCGGAAGAACAAGATGATAGCTTTGTTCCAAGTCTCATATCTTGACAAGATAGTTATCAGATTTGCTATGCAAGATCATTTCCTTCAGGCATCGAATCCAACTCTCTAAGGATTAGTCCCCTAAAACTTCTAAAGAGATTGAGTACATGAGTTGGATTCCTTATGTGTTGGCAATAGTTAGTCTCGTATATGTTATGCTATGTAATAGACTTGATATTTGTCATACTATTCATGTGGTAAGTCGAGATCTATTTAACCCTAGGATTAAAACATTGAATGGTGGTAAAACATATCTTTTAGTATGTTCAGAGAACAAGGAATTAAATGCTTCTTGCCAGATCTTGTTCGATTGGCTAAAGGGATTCTGACTTCCAGAGTGATGAAGACTATCGCAGGTCTACATCAGTATCATTGTTTACACTTGATGGTGGGGCCATTATTTGGAGAAATATCAAGCAATTATGAATTTCTAATTCCACCATTGATGTTGAGTATTTGGCAGCTTATGAAGCTACTAAATTGGTTGCATGACCAGAAAATCCTAATGGACATCGACGTGGTGCCTGCATTTACACAACCCTTTACACTGTATTGGGATAACAATGGGACTGTTACAAACGTTAAGAACCAAGAGTCATCGAGATGTGAACACATTAAACGAAAATACCACCTACTAAGAATGATTGTAGAGAAAATGTGGAAAATGTGGTTGTCAGTAAGATTACTACCGGGATAACCTTGTAGACTCATTTACTAAAAGCTTTTCGGCTATGCTCTGGGGCAAGTGGGAGATTTATTGGGTTTTGAGTCCATATAATATATTTTACTAAGATAAAATAATAATTTATAATAAATAAATTATGGTTTTATTTATTTATTGCATTTATTTATTATTAAGCGTTCGAATTAAAGTGCTTTATGATCACTTATGATAATATAAGTTGGGTACATGCGATGAGAAGTACAATGTGATACAACTTATATTTTGATCATGAAAAATCTGTTCACAACCAATGTATAGGGGTTTGCACCTTGTACTAGAAGGTTGTGTTGATCGATTCACTATTCAAGTTTGTGATTTATCCTTATCACAAAAATAGTTAAAGGTGACACTAGTATAGTTGGAGTGTATTGAACGGATCATGTGTCGAGTTTAATTAGATAGCATGACTGTGCGGAGAATTAAATTCCACTTGATTGCCATGTATTTCATATAATCATTTGAAATGATTATGCATATTTTTTCGTGATTTTAATGGTTCTTTGATTCACCAATGGGTGAGATCAATTTGATTAATCGAATATCTCGGTGAGTTGTGAACTTGAGAATGATTACTATGATTAGTTGCCCTGAAAAATGGGTAAAATGACTACTTAAAGTATTTTCTGTTGAACGGTTAAAATCTGAGTTCAGTGTTTAGTAGCGGCTAAATTTTGACATCTGTAATTTGTTCATAGGATCGTTGAAGAAAATAGTACTTAAGTTAGTGAGTATAATTGGAGGGGCATAACATTAATTTATGTTCGTACCTAATTATCGAATTTCGGATATGGATAAATAATATACAGCATGTCAAATGAAATTATTATAGATTTATTGACTTTTATGATCTTATATAATCCAAGAGTTCAGTCTTTTACCTTTAATAAAAAAAGCAAAGACTAATAATTAGATTGAGTGGTCGGGTTGACTAGACATGATCTAATTATTGGAGCTTGAATAATATATGTTCGATAAAGTCTCTAGGGTAGATCTATAAAGTATGGAGACTTAATTATAATTATAATAAATGTTTTGGTCTTAATTGTAATTATAATAATGTTTTGTACTTAGTTGTAATTTCTATAAAAGTTGTAAAGTTAATTATAATTGTAATTGAAGTTCTAGAACTATACCTATAATTAAATGTAAACTAATTGGATGTGGACTTTAATTAAAACTCCTACTTGGATTTTAGTTAATACTCCTATATGAAATTGGAATTATTATTGAACATGGAATGGAATATCTTTATTTCTATAAATAGAGATTAGATGGACATAGAAATCCTAAACCAATCATAATACATAATTCCATAGTGTTCAAATTAGAAAGAGAGAAAAAGTGAGAAAAATTATTTTTCTTATTATCAAGTCCAAAAATTAATTTTTTGATTTAATTAAAACAAGGTGCATACCCAGCGGTGTAGTTTTGGCTTTAAAAAATTCCATAGAAGGCTTGGAGGTTTCGTGCATCAAGTTCTTGGAATTAAAAGTTGAAAATTTATGATTCAAAATTAATTCAAGAGTCAATCATCAAATTTATGTAAAAATTTGAATCATTTATTCTTGATATAACATACACGTGAACACTTAGACGATCTTGTTTATTGAATTAAAGATTTTTTTTTTAATTTCTGGGTAATTCCGTTTCTGCATTCCAACAATATGAACTACAATTAGGCCTCGAAGTTAAATACCTGGCAATTGGCTATTCACGACCTGATTTTGCTAATCGAACAAAGAAGGGATTTCTGAAATAATGTGGATTTGCTACACTCCATATTAGCAAAATAGGTTTGCCATGGGAAGGTGAAATGAATTGGATTACCATTTTTTTAAACAATTGGTTTTTAGTTCTTGAATCAATTACATTAATAGAAATAAGTTGTCTTAAATAAATCAATCTTAAAGGAAGAAGAAAATTTTGGTGATGCTGAAAAGTAAAATGGGTAGACATGGGTAGAAACGTCGAAACAAAAATGGTGTTTGATTTGGTTATTGCAAAAATCTGTTCTTAGATTTATTTTTAATTTTTTTAATAGAATAAAAGACATGTAAGCCTTATAGATTGGGGGTTCCACTCCATTTATATAGACATTTATATATATACAAAAATTGACGATTTGACCTAGACATGTTAGTGCTCATTTTATTTATATAATAAGCACCATAAAGGCCCTGCATCTTCACACAGTCACATGTAATGTTCATTTTGTATTAAGAAAAAAAATTTCTATATGACCATATTCGAACATATTTACATTAAGGTCACAAAATTATTTACACAGCGATTATGTTAGTCCGATACAGAATTCACAATTTCCAACAAATATAGTACAAAAGACTATGACAAAAACAACAACACCCAGAATATTTCAGTAGATCATCATCCATGTACATCGACCCTTGAAATCTTTTATGAGCTTTAATAGCTAGCCATGCCATCTATGAAATTCCAAGCTCACCGACAATGCAAGAACTACATAAACTAATGCACAATAAGTAAAAATATGCATGCATTGGATATTGCTAGACATCTTCAATGATAAAACAATTTTTTTCAGGTTGTGGACCTCCCTTAGGTTATAAAAGATGCCAAAGATATATTTCCCAAAACTTGCCAAATCAACAAAAGAAAGCAAAATTTTCTCCTCGGATTTCTTCATGGTGCATGCCAGTTGAAGGTAAGTTGCACACCTCTAAGACAAAAAATGGCTTCAGTCACCTGTGTTAGGTGGCCAGTCACGCGCTTGGAAATTTGTACTAGGTGTGCTCCTAGTAATATCCTGAGGAGTCATTAGTATTTTTATCATACCTTCCTATTCCGATATACGATTGAGATGATTCAAAATGTGTTGGAAAGCAAACTCAAAGGACTACAATTCTTCTAAAAGTATTGTTTTTCCAATTCGAACATTTTTCATGCCAAAAATGAGTCTCGATCTGAGGTTGAGAATCCGAAACATTACTTTTTTGTTTGGAAATTGACATGTAAGAGTACTTTGACTATATTTCACCCCTTCGACATCTTTTCTCATCCAATTGAACCCTACTACTTTCGAATCTTCATCATGAGGTCTGATACAACTTTTGAGTATTTGTACTATAGTCTCTGAACTTTGGACTTTTACGATTGAGCTATTTTTCAAACTTTTTCTCCAATTCTGCCATTTTTGTCGATCTGTACTTAACAAACACAATACACATAGAATTAATCCATAATTTATTAAAATAAACAATAAATACTCTAACTTAAAAGTCTAAATTAGTGTACAAAATACACTTATCAAACACTCATAATCTTGAATATTTGTTTGTTAAACAAATTATATCCTAATTTAAAACACAATTGGTTAGATAACATACCATTGGTCTAAGGATTGAAATTTCAGTGTCAATACATAAAATAGTTTCAAAATCACATTGAAGAATCAATCTCTTCCTATTCAATGCAAAACTTGGTGTATGTATGTCCACTTATGTAAAATATCACAAACTCATAATTGGTTTAATTCCCAACCATTAGTGGTCAAATGTCTCATTTCTTCACTCTTGAGAGACACATTCCCAAACTTAAATATTTTTATTCTTTTTCCCAAGGTGTGATCTAGGCTAAATTTCAGATGATCCAAATCTTCACTCTCTCTAACTTAGATAGATGTCACGAGTAGCAAGTTAACACTTCAACAACTAAGGATTCTCCTATATTTCGACCTCTTCAACCTCTAAAACTCAACTAGGCTATTTATCTCTTATTAAAGGATTAGTTATTTTAAACAATTGTTTGGGGCTTAATCCTCTTTTTTGAATTTTCCTTTTGGGATTTTTAGTAAGTGTTCTTATTGGGATCTTTTAGGGTAGCTTAGCAAGATGTCATATTTTTCCCATTTTTCATACTATAGTTAGTGCAATGCCCCCTCACTAAACACATATTCTTAAAAATTAACCCCCAATTCAAGATTTTCTCCTAATCTTCATCCTATTGGCCTTAGAAAATTCACATAACAATTTCACGCAGGGAATCCCTAATCATATCAATGTTTTCCTAGACTAGTTAAACCATTTCCATACTATCATAAAAGTGGTTTAGGGATGCACTTAATAGTGACTTTTCTTGGTTTTAGCAACTAAATTCCACTACTTTCAACATATTCCAGCATATGAACCAAAACACTCATTCAAAATGCAAAAATAAAAGTTTTGTACACAAATAAGATCAAGTTCTACGTAAGTAAGTATTAATCAATCCCAACGTGTCATATTTCCACCATTCCTAGTCTAACACACAATTCAAATATCTATATCATTGTCATCAAGGCCATCTAACCCACACAAGCACACAAGAATAGTTTATTTTTCACTATATAACACACAACAAACATGCAAAAGAGTCATGACAGCTTATTTTTTTTTTTATCTTGAATGGAAAAATAGTCTCGTAAAAGCTCACATTTTGAGAGAGGAAAATTTTTTCATTATCTAAATCTAGTAGTTTATATCCTTTAGTGCCAAAGGGGTATCCAATGAATATACACCTCCTGGCCCTAGGATCAAATTTATGCCTTCTTTGAACAAGAGTAGTGGCAAAGGCCAAACATCCAAAAACTTTAAGATGATCATAGTTTGGTTTAGTTTTGAAAAGAATTTCAATAGGGCTTTTGTGATTTAGCAAGGAGTGGGAGTCCTATTTATCAAATATATAGCTGTTAGGACACAATGATTCCAATATTTTATAGGAATACCACTTTGAAACCTCAATGCTCTTGCAACGTTTAAAATGTGTTGATGTTTCCCCTATGCAGTGGCATTTTGTTGTGGCATTTCCTCACATGTTGTTTGATGTATAATCCCCTTTGTAGGTAAAAATCTTTCATGATAAACTCCCCTCCATTATCACTTCGAATAATTTTTATTTTAGTTTCAAATTGATTTTCTACCATAGTGCAGAAATGTTGCAAGGTAGTAGTGGCTTCTGATTTTAGTTTCAACATGTAAATACAAGTGCAACTAGTGAAATTATCCACTATAGTTAAAAAATATTTAGAACCATCATGACTAACTTTATTGCAAGGGCCCCAAATATCACAGTGTATTAGCGTAAAACAAGCATTAATTTTGTGCTGGCTATTAGAAAAAGGTAGCCTGTGTTGCTTTGCTAATGGACAAATAGTACAAGGTTGATCATTATGTGGCTTAAGATAAGAAGAATGACCCAGCCTGTAATGCTAGAGGTCAAAAAATTCTGCATTATTGATAGAAGCATGAATACTGGTCTTCAGGTTGTTCTTGGCCAAGACGTTTGATAGTGCTGAAGGAGAGACGTCCTCTTGCAATATATGGTAGAGTCCTTGCTTCACCTCACCCATTCCAATCGTTGTCCATCTCAAGAGGTCCTGAATATAACAACAATCAAAGAAAAAAATAGGCAACAATTTAGTTCTTGAGCCAATTTCTTGGCTGAAATCAAGTTGAAAGAGAAATGAGAAACACAGAGAACATCACTTAGCGTGAGTAATTTTGTAACTTTGGCTGTTCCTATGTGGGTAACATGTACTACCCCATTGGGTAGAGCTATTATATCAGCTTGAATGGAGTGAAACAAAGATTTAGAACAGATCATATGATCTTTGCTCCTGTATCTAAAATCCATGGAATGTCACAAGTTCTAGGAGGTTTAGAAGAAAAGGCAGACAAAGAACATATACCAGACATCTTATAATCAGTAGAAGAGGGTGCAAGCATGATTTGGAAATTGTTAGCTGAATGGGTGGAAATTTGAGTGCTAGGGGCAGATTTTAAGAGTGCCAAAAGCTGTGAGTATTGCTCCTGAGTCAATGGCATCTGAGATTTGTCTTCTACATTTCCCTGATCAGAAGTTACACCTGCAGCAACATAATTCGCATGGGTCTAATTGTAACGCCCCAAATTTTCATCAATCTGAGGTGTTACCAAAATAATTTTCATGTACTTAAAATGCGGCACGATGACATTCTATTTTTTTTAAATAAATAAGACATACATAAGTTTAAATTTGAATCATAAATCATGATTTTAAAAAATAATTTATGCATTCTCAACTAATGTTATTGGACAAAACGAACTAATAAATTTTAAAAGAAAAGCGGAAAAACTTAATATTCTCGTGGGGTGAAATCCTTTGGCAGTCTGGTACACCATCTCGCCACAGATCCAATCGACTCGAACTAGCCTGTAAAAAATGTAAGAGTGATTATTTTAAAAACACCCAGTAAGATACGTGCAATTNAGACAATTCATACCACTTTTCTCTTTATAGAGTATTTCTGTAACCTAGCTTGATACCCATCATTTCTTATTTGAATTCCTGAAGGACTTTACATTTCGTTAGATCGAACCCGAAGGTCCACTGACAATTCATGCATAAATTATTGAACATAACAGCATAATGAATGAATCCACTTGCATATAAGTATCTTACCACGTAGATGGATCAAAAAACTTTTGAAGAAAATATAATGACACGTTCCAGAACTTTTCTTTGCTTTCGTGAAAGTGAATGTATGACAATGAGGTATGCACTTTTGACTTTTCTCACTCTTCTTCTTTCTTTCACGCGAGTAAGTAGTGTCTCTCTTTTCTCTTTCTCCTTTACTCTCTATTCTTGATTTGATGTGAAAAATAATATGACTATACATGGGTATTTATAGGGCAAAAAAGTAGAATCCTAGTGTACCTAGGATTGTAGAAAAGTATCCCAACAAATTAGATGAAAATGAGTTTTTTCGAAATTTGATAAAAGTTTAAAATAATGAATCCTATCACTACATGGTTGACACAATAACCAACTACTAATTAATACAAAAACTTATTCCACACGGGAAGGTTGCGAACCAAAATACATTCCTTAATCAATCAAACTCTTGTCAATAGTAATCATTATCACATTCTTAAAATTACAATATATTGGACATAATTTATTCAAATTAAATTTTTCTCGAGCCTAAAATTCATAATTAATTACGAGTTATCAAACGAGTATAATATTGGTATATAAAATCTCATTTTATCAAAAACTAATTATTTGGCCCACATAAAATAAGAATTTAAAACTTATTTCATCTTAGTCCTAAAACTTTCAAAATATAAAAATATAACATATCAAACAAATAAAAAATTTATTTTTCTTTTCTCAAATTTTCGGGGTGTTACACCATCTGACTTGTGATTTGCTGGATATCCTTTCAGTTTGAAACGTCTCTTGGCTGTGTGGCCTGTCATTTGACAGTAAGAACACACAGGTCTATCTATGTTGGCCTTGAATCTTTCCAGAGAATGCCCTGGGATCTCACATTAGGTACAATAGTACCTATCCCTCTTCTGTGATCCACCAAATTGCTTATCAGTATTACTTCTACTTATCAAAGCCACATAGTCATTGCTCAAATTAGAATTAGATATTTCCTTCCTTTTCTCTTCTTGTTGGACAATTGAGTATACTTCGTTTAGGGTAGGAAAGGGCTTGATTAATAGAATTTGAGCCTTTTCCCCTTTGTAAGAGTCGTTGAGGCCCATCAGAAATTTCTTTACCCAATCTCTTTGCTGATTTTCAATCACTACTTTCAAGCCCCCACAAGTGCAGCTAGGAATGGATTCATAGTTCAACAATTCATCAAGTAAGGTTTTCAGTATAAAAAAGTATACACTCACAGAATCCTGATTTTACAACAAGGTTGTAATCCCTTGATTTACTTCAAAAATCCTTGGTGCATTTTGTTGAGCAAAACGTTGCTCCAATTCCAGCCAGAGTTGATGAGCAGTCTCTGCATAAACTGTGCTGCCTTTGATATCCACTGCCATTGTATTTTGCATCCAAGTTATCACTATATCATTACATCGCAACCACTGTTCTATTAGAGGATCATTGGGGTCTGATGGCTCACAGATACTGCCATCTATGAACCCCAATTTGTTTTTAATAAGCAGGGCTCTTTTCATGGATCTAGCCCATGAATGGTAATTGCTTGAATCCAGAATGTGTGTGACTAGCATTGCACCCGAGCCATCACTGCTACCAATGTAGAAGGGACTTGTGGGCTGAGTTGGATCATGAGCAGTGAGTGTTGATTGATTTTGGTTAGCAGCTGGACGTAGCTCATCATTATGGGATGAAATGTCTTGATCACTTGATTCTTCCATTTTGGCTCTGATACCATGTAAATTTTGAATGTGTAGCAACTAAATGGAAGAAAAACTTGAATGGAAGAAAGACACTTATCCTTTCATTTCTTTCTTACTGGAAACAATTACATTGCATGAGTATTTATTATACAAAAGAAAGAAAAATAAAGAATAAACAATAACAGAATCTGAACTATATACAATGCGCCAGAAATTCAGTTTCACATAAAAATTTGCAACCAACTTTTCTTCTATCCTTCTTCTAGAATGTCCAGCTGCCTATCTTCTGGATGATTCCTATTTTGATCAGTTGGGAGCAGCTGCCAGTGAGCGTGTTGATGTGTACTCCTTCCCAATTCTCTTCTGCCCAACTCAGCTGACCTTCCATCCATTTGATCAGCTTCAGCTTTATTCCTATTTCTCAATAACCAGGATCAGAGATTTTATTACTGGATGTAGTCCTCCAAAATATTCGCTGCCCCATTGGCTTCAAGAAGCAGTAGATGGACCTGGTAAAGCCCCTGAACCTGTCGTTCCACCAACTGTATCTGCAATTGCACAATCTGTTCACATGTTATATGGAGAATACCTCCAGAATCCCTCCATTCATTTTTCCAGCACTGCCTCCATCCCAGCCCAAGGATCCTCGATGCAGTTTGAAGAAAAGAAAACTAGACCACAAGCAGCCGGTGAGTTCTCTAAAAGATTTGCCAACAACTACCTAACTGGCCATCATACCAGCAATTTTGATGCAACCACCGGGTCAGCTGTCGTGCAGGGTCATCCATTGCTGGAGGGAAAAGAAGAGGAGGCAACTATTGGGGACTCGAGCAAAACACAGTCCAATCCTATGTAGAATGTTTTTTGTATCATCACAGTCCAAAATCTAGGATTGTTTAATCTTTTGTACCCAAAACAAAAGAGAGGGGAAAGAAAAAGGAAATACAGAATCATCTATAATGGATTAATGAATGAGCATCAATGTTAAAAATAATTCAATTTGATCAAATTTAAAACCTTATTTCGTTCTTGCTTTCTCCACATTGTCCGCAAATTATCAACTTTACATGCAAATGGTAGTAGTGCCTGAGGAAACATTGTTCATGTACTTAACTTGCACAGAACCTGCGCCGAACCTGCCCGATTATATTTTCTTATTTATTATTTTTGTTTTGTGTTTCAAGTTATATCGTATTTATAAAGTAAAAAACACATAAATGGGAGGTCTTTTAATTTCTGTCCAGACCTTGCCTGTTTTTGCACATGTCATTTTCCTCATCGAACAACTAGGCAAAACCTATTCGTGTTGTTTTCTTGTAATTAATTTGTTTTGAAATTAATCCCTTTTTGTAATTAGTTATAATTGTTCAAATTACCAATTAGTCGTCGCCTAGTACACTGAGATAATTCTCTGAAAAAAAAAAAATAAATAAAAATGAGCCAAGATTTAGTTACAAGTTGACGAAAACTGTGAAAAATGATCATCAATGGCGAAAACGCTAAAGTTAAGGATCTAAAAGGTCAAATTTTACAATGGAGGACGGATTAACAACAGTAACTAAAGATTGGGGACTAATTGTGCAATATTCCCTTCTATTCAATGAATACCCCATATTGATCTTTACTCCATAAACCCTAGCCCCTTCTTTCTCTCACTTTTCGTTGTTCTCTAATGGCTCAGATTAACATTCCCTTGATCCAGAAGAGTGATGGAATGCAGTGTTATTTTTTGCCAATTTGTTATGTTTTATTCTACTTACTTTTCCTGACTAAAGTCACTAGTGTGGTTAACTGGATATTCATCTGGGATTTGGGTATTTTTCTGTTTTCCAGCATGATCTTGACCTTAATAAACTGGGTTTTGATAAAGCTTCCAAATGTGGTGTCCAAAAATGTCGGATTTATAATACTTACTTTACCAATAGTTGTTGTGAACACAATAGTGTTCGAGATGATTGGGAACTCCGAACAATTCTATCAGATCTTTGCTTATGGAGGTATAATTTTAATGCTGTCTGCGAGGTTAAGCTCTGATAGTGATTCATTTTTTATCTTGAGGGCTCTCGTCTTTCAATATGAATCTTGTTCGATCATTTATTTTCTGGACTCTAAAGATGATCTTCACATTACAAAAGGATTGTGGATGTTCGCTGTATTTATCATTGGCTTATGTGTTCATGTAAGACACTATACTACTACTGCTCCATCTTTATTTTTGTATTCAAATCAGTTTTTTGAGGAGTGTTTTAACATTTTGACAGATTTTTCCACATCATGATGCAAAGTTGGCTGTTAGATTCTTACTCCCTTTGTTGCCTCAGAAATTCTGTCCTCCCATAGTCCAGTGACTAGACAATCTTTGCTACCAGCAGAACTTTTTACAATGTTTAGTGCTAATCCTAGAAATTTAGTTGTTTTTCTTGAAATTTCAATGCAATGGAAAGAAATTGATCTTTCTACTTATATTGAAGTTCTTGTCTTTAAATATAAAATAGATAATTTGAAGCTTCTTCAGGGGTTTCTTAATCACATTTTAAGACTCTCTGAGGGTAAATTAATGTCTCCTAGAAGTTGGTTAGCTATTTAGTTGTTTTTCTTTTTCATCTTAAACTTGTTCTCTCTCTCTCTCTCTCTCTCTCTCTCTCTCTCTCTCTCTCTCTTCCAACAAATATAGTAACGTAGATTATTTCCGTTAGAGATAATCCATATTTTAATGTAGTATTAAATGATATTTTAATACAAATAAAGTTGTTCATATAGATCTTATCATTTCATGTAACATCTCTTATCACATAGGTGGCGTGGATAAGTAAAATTACACTAATTATTGTACTGAAGGTGTATTGATTAAGTTTAATTTTATTCACACAATATTTTTTTTTGTATATCTGCACCATATTTTAATTACAAGAAAGGTTTTTAATATTTGCTCACTTTTGCTTTTATTTCCTTGACTTTTTTCTCATTGCAATGTGTTCTTAATCTTCAATTAATTAAAATATTTTATTTTTAATCACAATTTTTATTCAAATGTTCTGCCAACATGCATTAAAAAGGAGTACATTTTGGATGAAATCCTCTCTATAGATAAGATTTGAAAATTAATAGAAGGTTGATAATATAAAAAAAATAAAAATATATGAGAATGTAAGAGTAAAAAAAATAAGAAAAAAGATATTCATTGCAATTAGAATGTGTAGGTAACAAAAATTGTGGTGTAAATATATTTACCATTGAGTAATTGGGCTTATCGGATTTGGTTGACTTTAGTAAAATTTATCGACCGTATCTAAAGTCGTACGAGATTAACCTATGTGAATATACCTATATTTATTATTGTATCCTCTTCAAAAAATGAGTAAGTCCATTAATTAATTTTCCAATATCAAAGAATTTTGAGAAATGTGCAATAATAATAATAATAATAATAATAATAATAATGCGTAAATGAATAGTTTAATTTTTATTTGTTGTTTGGTAAGTACTAAACTTCAGTCCCAGAAAGGGTTATTATAAGTGGGCTGAAGGAATTTCAAATCGGCTAATCAGTTCAAATTGAGGTTTGTCTTGGTAATTGTGGAAAAGTTGATGGGCCGTAGCTGGAGTATAAAATAAATAAAATTCCATTTACCACATTTTGAGCGGGAGATCCAGATTCTGCAGCATCCTGTCCTCCGCCACATGGATTGGAGCGCATATATCCCACTTTGTGCAATTTGGAAATTAAAGAAGTGATCATAATTTGTTAAAAAATCTGAGGTGCAAGCTGACCATTTGGATTCATCTACATATTGCGTCGTGCTGGTCTTGGCATTTGTGGTGTCTCACAATATCTCGTTCATGTTCTGTATATAAATTAGGTCATTTAGAACCGAAAGGCCGGCCCTGGACCAAAGCATCCTAGGCAATGGTCTAGGGCCTTAAAAAAAGTGAAATCTTACCTTGCAAGGAAAATGGAGGCAGGAAAAAATACAAAAGTACAAGAACTTTATCAACAATATTTGTGTTGAAAACTGAAAAAGGATGAAATGGAATGCAGAAGAAGTTGCGGTGTTGTCTGAGCCTCTTGTTCATTTTCTTGATTTGTGTTGTCAAAGTGGTGAAAGTCTATTGTCTTTATTGTAAAAATTGATCAAGACTTGTGTTGTGACAATAGTGAAGTCAATGGATACTGCAACAAGTACTGACTTTTGAATCTGGCACATCAAACAATATATAATTTTGCCATAAGCATTCATTATATTCCAATGCCAAAGTAATATAAACTTCTTAGTTTTGTTCTAACTAAGAAGTTTATATTTCTTTGGCGTTAGCCTTCTTCATAGAAGACTGTGATAAAGTTGAATTTGGAGGCACATTGTTGAGTAAAATCTCAGCGCAAATAGGTTCTAATATGAGATATTAGGGAGAATTTTTAGGAAAGGCCCAGTTTGCCAAACTTTTTAGATTTTGATAGAATCCCTTGATTTCTTCTTCTGCAAAGGCTACGAATGACGTGTCAACAATGGTGCGGGATTAGGATGCCTACATTTGCTTGTCTGAATAAAAGGTTCACCTTGAGAATATAAGTTAAGGAAAGGTTTCTTTGTTGAGACTGAAGTTACAAAAGGTTCACCCGTTACATGATCCGGTTATCTTAATATAATTTCACATAATCCAACTGAGTACCCGAACATGTTCATAATTCATGATGCATAATATTAAATACGTTATCTGATTAATTATATGTGCAGACTGCTGGAGCCTATGTTAGGAAAATTCAATCGAAACATGGATACTTCAAATTGAATGATGGCTACGAAAAAATTCCAACTTTGTTCTGCGGAGAGTAAGAAGGTGAAAGAAGATTAAGAGAGTGACAACGTGTAGTGGGGAATCTGGGGATGACATGATATGTTTCTTTTATGATATCGTTAAATCATTTTCTCATCATGGATAGATTGCTGCAAACTTGTGTATTTTGCTTGTATTTAAAATTTTCAGAACTGTTTTCGTATCAGATGATATGGCTTTTTCCCCTTTTGTGGAAATGTTGATGGCTGGAGACCTATGCAGACGTGAAATCTCACGTGTAGTAGTTAGGGTTTCCAACTTCCTTGTACATGGCTTCCTTATCCGAGTATGTGGTAGGTTTATTTTTAACAAGATTGGCTGTGATAGATGAGATTGTGTAGCCACTATATTTCTAGGAATGGGTGAATGACACTTTCGGTGGTAAAGGATAACTTTCACGATTTTGGTGCTTATTTTTTGAGGCTTTTCTTGTTTAGAGTGTGAATGCAGTTTTTATTATATGTATGGATCATATGGTAATTAAATTTATTTTTTTCTCTTATTTTGTTCTAAAACCATGACATCATAAACATGGTGAGCTCGGATTATTTATAAAATGAGGTTTCATTCTTAAACTATAGATGCTACAATTATTGGTCGGAATCACGTGGATTTTTTTTAAGGAAAAATGATAGTTCAAAAGAATATAAGACAAATGATGGACCCTTCGTGCTAAGCATACATTTTGAGGCTCATGCCAAGTCGACTAGCCATGCAGGCTTTTGTAATTTGTAACAACACCCTATCTACTGCACATATATGTTTTCATATGGACTGGGGCAAAGAATTCAAAATCAAGAGGAAGAAGAACAATAAGCAACTTTCATTTTCATCACATTGATTCATTCGCTTCGAATAATCAAATTTACAAGAAAAAAATATGAAATATAAATTAGATAATAGAAATAAAATATTTTTTATGGTATTAGTAATGCTTATCAACCATTTAATCATTCATGCTTAGTTTGATTATTAAAAATAAATAAATAAATAAATCTTACAGTTTATTTCCTTGGTTCTAAGTTTAGAACCGAGAATCGAACTAAACTGAAATTAACCGATCGATGCTTAGTTTGATTATAAAAAAATATTAGTAGTTTTTTTTCTTAGGTACACATATATCTTCAGTATTCGACGCCTGATGTTTGTAAATTCAGTTGTTAGCATGATTTGTGCTTAATTATAGGAGATTTTAGTGTATCATATGATTATGTTAATTATAGGAAAGATTGGTAGAATTTCCTAATTGATATTGTAATTAGTGTTTCCCAGTAATTACTGTAATTAGATCAATTGGGTTCTCTATTTTCCTAAATTAGTTGTTTCTGTTTCTATATATATTCTTGCCTTAGAGAGAGATGAATATATGAAAAAACTGCTCCACTATTGTTCTATTTGTCATGGTATCAGAGCGGGAATAATTGATATACCTGCTTCTGGCGTAAACTACAAACCTCTTGCTTTAAACCTAGACATCTAGGATTTTCTATCCTAAATCATTACAATATACTTCCGCTGCTACCCTGATATTTCTCTCTACAAAAATGGTTGGTGATACATCTGATAATTTCAAAATTGCTCTTGAAAAACTGACTGGTCGCACTACCTATGATTCTTGGGCTCATATTGCTCGCATGTCCATTGCCAGCAAGAAAAAACTTGGCTATATTACTGGCACGAAGAAGTCCCCAGAGAAAACTAATGCTGAAGCCTATGAAACTTGGGAGCAGGAAATTGCACCGTTCAAACATGGCTTCTTAATTCAATAGAGAAACATGTGAGAGTTCTCTTCGACCGTCTTCCTACAGCAGCGGCTATTTGGTGTGCTGTAGAGAAGACCTATACTGTAAGTAATAATTCTTCGAGAGTTTTGAGTTAACACGGAGATCTGTCAACATCAAACAAAAGAAGGTTGTACCCTTGAAGTTTACTATGAAGAACTACAAACTATCTGGCAGGAACTCGATGTTGGATATTTTCAATATATATAGGGCCACACGTTGTATATCAAAATATGTGGTGTTATTATTTAAAGAATATTAGTCAATTAAAGTGATCCGTTAAAGATGTATTATGACTAATGGGTATTAGAATTCATGAAATTATAGTGTAGAGACCGGAGTGTTATTTTAGATTGATGAGGGGCCAATTTGAAGCAACTGAAAGATAGTGACTATTCAATTACTATTACTATTATTTTATATATTGGTTATGGTCCCCAATTGTTGGTGTTCTTGAATTTCTTTACATCCCCATCAATAGAGATTAAATCAAAAGGTAAAGGTCACCAATTAATTGGAAGATCCTAATCCGTTCAGGCAAACAATCAGTCATTCATAGATTCAGGTATGTTTGTAGTTTTATTATTTTCTCATATTCAACATGGAGTACGAATTTTGATTAGGGTTTTCAAATGTTTGATTAACGAATCTATAATCCCTAATGGTATCAGAGTCACTCCATTGTTGATTCTTGAGAAATTAAAATTTTAATAATTCTGAAATTTTTAGGTTATTTAATCTCTATGCTATATTATGAGATTATAGCATATTATGTCATCGATCTTCAATTTGGTATATTTTTTCATGTAATTAGCATGTTTAAATATGAAATTCGGATTTAAAATTGTGGTTTTTTTTTTCAAATCTGTGATTTGATAAAATAAATAAAAAAAATTAAGGCCACCAGATCGGTAGCAGCCGGATCGGGCTACTGTTACAGCACACGGTAACAGCAGCCCGCATTGGACTCCACGCTGCTGGGTCGTCGGGAGGGAGAGGCTGCCGTCGGGCAGCCCCGCCCACATAAGGGCCAGCGCCGCCAAGAGAAGGTAGATGAGGTTTTATTTTTAGGGTTTCAAATTTTTGGAAGATTTGGAGGCGGGGGCCTTGGTTGCAAATTTGAAGTTTTGGAACCTCTGCTTACAATTAAAAATTAGGGTTAGGGTTGAGTTATTTATTATTGAACCCCTAAAGTTTAAAGTTAATCCTACTTGGGTCTTCAGGTTATGGGTTTTAATAATTCAGCCCCTGAAATTCTGAAATTAATTAATTTGGGCCTTTTAATGTTATGGGTTTTAATAATTAAGCCCATGAATGTATGATTGGTTTAGTTTGGCCCATAAAGTTCCGCATAATTAATTTTTACTCCTAAACTTTCCAATTATTAACAATTAACCCCTAACGTTTTGTATTAATTAATTTTGACCCCTACAGTTTTGAATTATTAACCATTTGACCCTTAAAGTTTCAAGATAAATAAAATAAGTATTCTGCTTTTCAAATTTTGGTATAAAGGCTCATTTGATTATATATAATATTCGAAAGTGAATTGATTGAAATAATATGTTGCAAAAGCAACATCTCTTGTGAAAATTAATTAACTTAGAATATTAGATGGATTTCGTGTGTATACAAGTTCATGCGGATATTGATCGGCCCAAAGGAAGATTAATATTTGGCCGAATTACATGCACACTTGTGGAGGTAAACGTGTGACAATTATAAGATTTCCATGTGAATAATAAATCAATCCAAAAATAGGTTTATTATTTGACAAGATTTATTATCAATGTTTGATCACTACACCAAGAGTACCACTTATAATTAATATTACTGTCCAAAGACTTGATATTAATGATGTGCTAGCTATCTTGAGATGGGACTTACCATTATTTGAATTTATTGAATCATAATATTAATATGAGCATAATTAATCATTTTCTCTCTACAACAAGTTCATCTGCTACTACCATATCTGCAAATGTTAATTCTATTCTCATGCTCAATGGGACTAACTTCAAGGATTGGAAAGAGAACGTTTTGATTGTTCTTGGCTGCATGGATCTAGATCTTGCGCTTTGGATTGAGCAACCCACTCCTCTTATAGATGTAAGTTCATCTGATGAAAAGAGAAATTTTGAGAAGTGGGATCGCTCCAATTGCATGAGTCTAATGATCATTAAGCGCGGCATTCTGGAAGCCTTTATAGGCGCAGTATCTGAAGAAGTGACTAATGCTAAGGATATCCTTGTCGAAATTGAAAAATATTTTGAGAAAAACGATAAGGCTGAAACAAGCACGCTTCTGCAACGCTTGATTTCAATAAGGTATAAAGGCAAAGGAAATATAAGGGAGTACATCATGAAAATGTCTCACATTGCTTATAAACTAAAGGCACTAAGGCTCGAGCTGTCTGATGATTTGCTCGTACATTTGGTATTGATCTCACTTCCTGCACAATTCAGTTAATTTAAGGTCAGTTATAATTTCCAGAAGGAGAAATTGTCTCTAAATGAGCTCATTTCATATTGTGTGCAAGAGGAAGAAAGGTTGAAGCAAGATAGAATTGAAAATGTTCATTTGGCTAGCACTTCTAAAGATAAGGGCAAGAAAAGAAAGAAAGAATATGAAGCTGCTCATAAGGGTCCAGTATAACAGAAAGGGCAACATGACAAAGAGACTTATTTCTTTTGCAACAAAACTGGACATTTGAAGAAGAACTGTGCCAAATACCACGCATGGCCTGCAAATAAAGGGCTGTCTGAGCTACCGAAAGCCAAATGATGGTGAAAGACATATCTATGTGGGTGATGGCAAGTCGGTGGAAGTTGATGTAATAGGTACTTTTCGGTTATTATTGAAAACTGGTTATTATTTAGATTTGAAAGACACTTTTGTTGTGCCGTCTTTTAGACGAAATTTGGTTTCTATTTCTTTGTTGGACAAATTTGAATATTATTGTTCATTTGGAAACAATCAGTTTAGTCTTTCATTAAATTCCAATGTTATTGGTACTGGTTTATTATCTGCATATGATAACCTATATTTACTTGATGCTGTTGCATCATATAATGAAATCCTGCATATGGAATCACGTGGTACTAAACGCAAATTAAATAATAAAAATTCAGCAAAATTATGGCACAAGCGCTTAGGCCACATCTCAAAAGCTAGAGTTGAACGACTTGTGTCAGATGGTATTTTGGATTCCCTTGACTTTACAGATTTTGATGTATGTATTGAATGTATCAAGGGAAAACAGACCAAAACTAAGAGATTAGGTGCTTACAGAACTTCGGATGTCTTAGAATTGATACATACAGATATTTGTGGACCATTCCCTACGGCTTCTTGGAATGGTCAACAATATTTTATATCATTCATAGACGATTACTCACGTTATGGGTACCTATATCTTATTCATGAAAAGTCTGAGTCATTGGACATGTTCAAAGTGTTTAAAACTGAGGTTGAGAATCAACTCAACAAAAGGATAAAAAGCGTTAGGTCTGACCGTGGTGGTGAGTACTACGGCAGAAATGACGGTTCAGGTGAACAATGTCCAGGACTATTTGCTAAATACCTAGAGGAATGTGGAATCGTCCCACAATACACCATGCCAGGATCGCCTAGCATGAATGGTGTAGCTGAGAGACGAAACAGAACTCTTAAGGATATGGTAAGGAGTATGATTAGTCATTCCACCTTACCAAAATCACTCTGGGGAGAAGCATTAAAGACTGCAGCTTATATTCTGAACAGAGTACCAACTAAGGCTGCTGCCAAAACACCTCATGAGCTTTGGATAGGTAGAAAGCCTAGTCTAAAGCATTTTCATATTTGGGGATGTCCAGCTGAGGCTAGGCCTTATAGGCCACATGAAAAGAAATTGGACTCCAAAACAGTGAGCAGCTACTTTATTGGTTATTCTGAGCGATCAAGGGGCTATAAATTTTATGATCCCACACTTAAGTCAATTTTTGAAACGGGAACTGCAACATTTTTTGAGGATGTTGAGTTTGGGGGGAGAAATAAGGTTAGAGACATTGTCTTTGAGGAAGAAGTTGAGGAAGGATCGGTTTCGATTCCTACTATTGCTTTTGACAATGTACAGGTTCCTATACCTGTTATTGATCAAGAAGTATATCCAGAACCTCAACAAGATAATGTTGAACCTCCCATCCAAAATGAGGTAATTATTCCAGATGTTCAAACTCAACAACCTCAAGAACCAATACCTTTAAGGAGATCCACGAGAGAAAGGAAAAATGCTATTTCGGATGATTTTATAGTATTTCTCCAAGAACATGAGGAAAATAATGGATTGATGGAAGATGATCCAATCAACTTCCGTCAGGCCATGCAGGGTTCTAACTCTCAAAAGTGGATCGATGCCATGAATGAGGAATACAAGTCTATGCAAGACAATAAAGTTTGGGATCTTGTCCAGTTACCAGAAGGTGCGAAACCCATTGGTTGCAAATGGATATTTAAAACCAAGAGGGATTCGAATGGTAATGTGGAAAGATATAAGGCTCGTCTTGTAGCTAAAGGCTTTACCCAAAAGGAAGGCATTGACTTCAAAGAGACTTTCTCTCCAGTTTCAACGAAAGACTCTTTCAGGATAATTATGGCACTAGTTGCGCACTTTGACCTTGAGCTACATCAGATGGATGTTAAGACAGCGTTTCTCAATGGTGACATTGATGAATCGATCTATATGGTGCAACCAGAAAACTTTGTGTCAGGAGATCCAAAGAATATGGTTTGCAAATTAAAGAAATCCATCTATGGGCTCAAGCAAGCTTCCCGTCAATGGTACTACAAATTTCATCAAGTAATTATCTCGTTTGGTTTTGAGACAAATGCTGTTGATGATTGTGTGTATCACAAGTTCAGTGGGAGTAAGCATATTTTTCTGGTTTTGTATGTTGATGACATACTGCTTGCCACTAATGATATAGGCATATTGCACGAAACCAAGAGATTTCTATCAAGGAATTTTGAGATGAAAGATCTTGGTGACGCCTCTTTTGTATTAGGGATTCAGATACATCGTGATCGCTCTCGAGGTATTCTTGGATTGTCACAAAAGAGCTATATCGATAAAGTACTTAAGAGGTTTGGCATGCAAGACTGTAAACCAGGTGACACCCCTGTCGCTAAGGGAGACAAATTTAGTCTCAAACAATGCCCACAAAATAACCTTGAAGTTAAGGAAATACAGAAGATTCCCTATGCATCAGCTGTAGGGAGTCTTATGTATGCTCAAGTTTGTACACGTCCAGACATAGCATTCATTATTGGAATGCTAGGCAGATATTTGAGCAACCCTGGAATGGATCATTGGAAAGCAGCTAAAAGGGTTATGAGGTATTTGAAGAGAACAAAGGATTACATGCTCACGTATATCAGATCGGATCAGTTGGAGATCATAGGGTACTCCGATTCTGATTTTGCTGGATGCCAAGACAGCAGGAGATCCACATCAGGTTATATCTATCTGCTAGCTGGAGGAGCTATTTCTTGGAAAAGTGCCAAGCAGACACTCATAGCTTCTTCTACCATGGCAGCAGAGTTTGTAGCATGCTATGAGGCATCTAATCATGGAATATGGTTGCGAAATTTTGTCACTGGGCTGCGCATTCTGAATGGCGTAGAAAGACCACTAAAGTTGTATTGTGACAATAACTCAGCAGTTCTATATTCCAATAACAACAGGAGCTCATCTAAGTCAAAACACATTGACATCAAGTTCCTAGTTGTGAAGGAAAGAGTACAGAGTGGACAGATTTCCATAGAGCATATTGGGACAAACTCCATGATTGCGGATCCGCTTACTAAGGGATTGACACCCAAGGTCTTTCATGAGCACACTGCTCGTATGGGTGTTGTTTATCATGAGGATATCATGTTTTAGTGGGAGTTTGTATTTTCATTGCTTTATGTTTTGGACACAATTGTGTATTTGGATATTATTCTGTACGGAAATAAAGTATTCAGTTCATTTCACTCTGTTATTATGTTCAATATTGATCTCACTTAAGAAATAAGGTTGGACCAGTTGGAAATAGACATGTTTGGATCACATAACATGTAATTTCCATGCTACACTCCCATGATTGATCTATGTCATTTGGTTGTATGGGTGTATGTGACCATTGATGGATTTAGTCACGTTAAATGTGACGAAAATCGCTTTGATCCTATATCAATATGACTAATGGACGAGATTGTTTGGTAATACCTATAATAATGATAGCACAATTTTGAGCTCATAAGGTTGTGCACATTTGTAAGATTACACGTATGGCCCAGTGGGAGATTGTTGGATATTTTCAACATTTATGGGGTCACACGTTGTATATCAAAATGTGTGGTGTTATTATTTAAAGAATATTAGTAAATTAAAGTGATCCGTTAAAAATGTATTATGACTAATGTGTGGAATTATAGTGTAGAGATCGGAGTGTTGTTTTAGATTGATGATGGGCCAATTTGAAGTAACTGAAAGATAGTGACTATTCAGTTACTATTACTATTATTTTATATATTGGTTATGGTCCCCAATTGTTGGTGTTCTTGAATTTTTCTACATCCCAATCAATAGAGATTAAATCAAAAGGTGAAGGCCACCAATCAATTGGAAGATCCTAATTCATTCAGGCAAATAATCAGTTATCCATGAATTCAGGTATATTTGTAGCTTTATTATTTTCTCAGATTCAACATGGAATATGAATTTTGATTAGGGTTTTCAAAGGTTTGATTAATAAATCTATAATCCCTAATGTTAAAGTTTAAATTAATCTATCACTCGATGCTATCAATCCTCCTCAGATCAAGAATGAAATTGGTCTCTGCACTCACTTAGCAACTGTCACAAATTTTCGTGTTTACATCTTATTGGTAGGATTAGATTCTTATCTTGATGGAGCTCGTGCCCATGTGCTTCGTTCTGATCCTCTTCCTGATGTCCTAGAAGCTTATACCATGATTTGTGAGGATACTCGTTTAAAAACTATGGGGAGTGAGGAAAATACAAGTGACAGTGCCTTAGTTGCACGTAAAGGGAAAGATGGCAATTTACATGAGTCTCAAAACCTTCCTTCAAATCTTGTGGATCAAATCCGGCTAAAGATAAACGTAAATGCACTCATTGTGGTAAAACTCATATTGTGGACAAATGCTGGAAACTTCATGGTCGACCTTCACGTTTGATGTCGACAGATCTTCGTGTTAACTCATATACTCCGAGAGAATTATTACTTACAGTATAGGTCTTCTCTACAGCACACCAAATAGCCACTACTGTAGGAAAATGGTTGAAGAGAACTCTTGCACGTTTCTCTATTGAATTAAGAAGCCATGTTTGAACAGTGCAATTTTCCTTCTCCCAAGTTTCATAGGCTTCAACATTAGTTTGCTAAAAAACAAGGAAGTAGAGCATCACTTGCTACTACTTTAACTATTGAGAATGCAGATGAGTCAGGTAACTTTGATTATGCTCTATGTACTTCTACGTCTTCTTGTGATAATGCATGAATAATTGACACAGGAGCAACGGATCGTATGACAAATAACCCTAAGAAATTCATTGCCCTCACTAAAAACTGCTCAAAATATTATGTTAGAACTACCACTCATCAAATAATCTCTGTTACTGGCATTAGTACCATTCAACTTACACCAACATCACGTTGCCCAATGTTCTCTTGGTTCCCACTTTAGAGTGTGATTTATTATCTCTGTCTAAACTTATGACTTTATATTCTAGTCATTTTTTTCTCGAAACATTGCCGTTTTCAGGATCTTCATACTCAGGAGGAGATGGGACATGATTTTAAGAGAAGGGACTGCTTCTCATCAGAAAGGATGCCATTGTTATCACCCACCTACTCAAAAGATGTATGTTACTATGGATGTTACTTTTAATGAGGATTTGGCCAATTTTTCTACTGATGGCTCTCCTCTTCGGGGGGAGATGGATGGTGTTTTTGAAGAGAATAACCATGACGATATCCCTATTGTTGCTATATCTCTTCCTAATGATTAGAGACATGATACTCTAGATACCAAGAACTCTCTAGAAGAAGGAAATAGCTCATCAACATGTCCAAATACTACTGATAGTTCCCCCATCTCTCTACAACACATTCAATATACTCCTGAGGCTTCAAATGAGGTACTTTATGAACCTGATGAAACTTTAAATGAAACCAGTGATAGTTTGAATACTATACTTGAACTTGACCTTGAACCTGAATTTGAACCGTCAAAATATCAATTACCAGCCCGTATAAACCGTGGTAAACCCAAAACCCAATATGATGCAGATTTAAATAGTAAATGAAAGTGCCCCATTAGTAATCACGTGTCAACCCATAGAGTTTCCAAGTCATATGAATAATTTCTGTGTCAAATTTCTACTTTATCTATTCCAAGATAGTTTCAAAATGCATTAGCAAATACTAAATGGACCGAAGCTATGGCTGAAGAAATGAGAGCATTAAAAAAATTGCGCTTAGGATGTGGTACCCTTGCCTCTAGGAAAGAAGGCTGTTGGGTGTCGATGGATTTTCACTATAAAACACAAAAGTCGATGGCTCGGTAAAGAGGTACAAGGCAAGATAGGTTGCAAAATGATATACTAAAAATACGGGGTGGATTCAAATGAAACATTTGCTCTTGTGGCAAAGATTAATACAGTATGTGTATTGCTTTCTGTGGCTACTAATCAAAACTGGCTATTGTTGCAATATGATGTGAAGAATGCTTTTCTTCACGAAGAACTTCAAGATGAGGTTTACATGGATTTTCCATCGAGAGTTTCAAAAAAGACATGAATGATGTGCAAGTTAAAAGGAGCACTGTCTGGATTAAAACAATCTCCTCGAACTTGGTTTGGAAGGTTTGCGCTGGTAATGATGAACTTGGGTACAAAAAAAGTAACTTAGATCACACACTATTTTTAAAGCACAAAAAAGACAAGGCGGCTGCTTTAATTATTTATGTGGATGATATGATACTGACTGGAAGTGATGTTTTTGAGATTGAAAAGTTGAAGAAATATTTTTCAAATGAATTTGAGATGAAAGAACTTGGAGATTTGAAGTATTTTCTTGGCATAAAAGTGGTTCAATCAAACCAGGGCATATTTCTTTCCCAAAGGAAATATGTACTGGATTTGTTAGCTGATACATGAATGTTAGTTTGCAAACTAGTTGAAACTCCAATTGAACATAACCATAAGGTTCATGAAAACTTGAGTGATGTTCTAGCCAACAAGGAGAGATATCAACGACTTGTGGGTAGGTTAATTTATTTGTCTCATACTAGACCTCATATAGCTTATGCCGTTAGTGTCATTAGCCAATTTATGCATGCTCCCAGTGAAAGGCATATGAATGCTGTGAATCGAATTTTAAGATACTTGAAGAGTGCTCTAGGAAGAGGGATTATGTTTACCAAGAATGATCACTTGAATATTAAGGGTTATATTGATTCTGATTGGGCAGGAGATAATACTGATAGGCATTCTATTGCTGGTTATTTCACCTTTGTTGGTGATAATCTTGTCACTTGGAAGAGTAAAAAGTAGAATGTTGTATCTAGATCAAGTGCTGAAGTCAAGTATAGGCAATGGCTCAAGGTATATGTGAGTTACTATGGACTATAATAAAAGACTTGGGTTTTATTCCTATTGGTGCTATACCCAGGGACGGACCCAGCATCTGGCCAGCCTCCGCGATCACCCGTGTTGGGTCCGCCGGGAAGAATGAAGAAGGCAGCTGGCGCCAATGAATTTTTTTTTTCATTCGTTATTTTGTTTCAAACTTTCAGTATTTGGGCCATTTTTTAAACAAATTGGCCCAATGAATTGTGCCAATTTGCAACTCATTAGCCACAATCAAAATCAAATCCATTCCAAATCCACAATTCAAAAATTGAAACCCAACAATCAAACCGTAGAGGAGGGAGACGACCGGCGAGTGAATGCGATTGGCCGTTCTTGTGCGTCCTGTTTGTTGAGTGTCACACCATTGATTGCCCTAGCTACCCAGTGAATGCGAGTGGCCGTGCTTGTACTGCTGTGCGTTGCTATCTGTTCCCGTGTGGCTATGCCCTACTCTCCGCCTCTCCGATCGTCCAACGTGATGATGTCTCGATCTCACGATCTCGGCCAGACCTAGACCCCAGCCCTGCTCTCCTATCTCTTTTTCCTTTTTTTTGTTTTTGTTCCTTCATTGTGTAGTTAATTTGTTTGATTTGTTATTTATGTTTTATATATTATTGTTAGGCAAATTGTTGTCAAACGACCTCCCAGGGCGATGATGTAAGTCTTGCTCTCTTATTCAGTCGGTAGCGACCAAATGACTGAATGTATTTATATCGACACCACAATCCGCTACAAGTTCTCGTAACCCACTTGGGCCATTTGAAGCAGCCTAATTAAATTAGAGCCGCTCATGGCCCAACCGATTTAGGGTGGCTCCAATAGGTTGTTAGCCCATTCTCATGTCTCATTGGGCCCTATTTACTCTTGACCTAAAAGCCCATTTTATTCCTATAAAATGGTTGCCCATCACTATTCATAATTGGAACAAAAAGAGAGAACGATTGTTATTGTGCTTGAGGCTTGAACCATTCTCTTCTATACTTTGGCTTTGTGCTCTTTGGAGAAATTGTTCTTTGGCTTTGTGACTATCCTCTTGGCTATAAAATCTTCCTCTTCCCTTTGTCCTTTGTGGGCTAAAACCATTGGAGAAACCGAGTTGAGAAGGTGACGGTTTTGGAGACTTGGTAGCGGCGGTTTCGGTGTGGTGGTGTCGTTGCAAGCTGAGCCCGGCATCCTTGGCGCATTGGAGGATTAAATTCTTCACA
>CAIGRB010151260.1:47535-68028 GCA_903798255.1 Fraxinus quadrangulata
GACAGTGGAGATTGATTTTAGGATTGTTTCCAAATAAACGGAATATCTTGTAAACTGAATGGCCAGTTTGGTTTGGTTCGATTTTTAGTAAAATAATTATGTTTTTCAATATAATCATAATGCCAACAATTATTTTCATTCTTCTAATATTTAAAACGATGCAACAATCTAACAAATAATAAGTTTTATCTTAATATAAAATGACAAACATAGTTTAAATAAAAAAAAAAAATAACAAGTTATTTAGTAAAATTCATTCACCAATGTACACGAATGATAAAAAATTAACATTAAAACATTATCAAATTTCATTGTCATTTCATTGATTCATTCGTTTCAAATCATCAAATCTTCAAGAAAAAATGAAAAATAAATCAAATAATAGAAATAAAATATTTTTATGGTATAAGTAATGCTTACTAACCATTTAATCATATGTTGCTTAGTTCTAGTATCCAAAAAGGGAAAAAAGAAAATTTGACAAGTTCAGTTCTTTTTTTATTTCCTTGGTTCTAGATTTAGGAATGAGAATCAAACTGAAATGAAACGAACCTATCGATGCTCAAATCTAATACTCATTATTACACAATTCAATTTAAGAACTGAACCAAATCGGAACTTTTGTCCATTAGTAGCTCTCCCTCAAGTAATATAATGGCCAAATATATCTTCTTCACATATTTTTTTGACAATCTTAAATAAAACTCGATATCATCAATACAAAAAATGTTATATAGTCATTTACATTTACATCTATTTAACTTCATATTTTGTTCTATGTTTGCTCATTCTACTTATTCTTGTTATTTACTTTAGCGAAATTATTGACTTGATAAGAGTTGATGTGAATAGTGGAATTGCTTATTTCTTAATTTTTAATTCTAGCTTAAATAAATAAAATAAGTGACTCATCTTTCCCAATGTGAATGTCACTATGGCGGTCAATACCTGCTCCCAACCATCTTTCAAATTGGAAAGAATGAAAGATTTATGTTTTTTCTGTCAAAGTAGTTAAGCTTTCGCTCCATATTTTATGTCAATTTTATTTTTCAAGTGAAAATCATGTCAAAGTTGATATTAGGGTTTAGTGGAAAGATTTAGATATGATTATCTCTGAAACCACTTCATCCTAAATTTGGCTGCAGGGCTATTTAGTTCAAAATTAGGTTTGTCTTCGCAATTGTGGTTAAGTTGATGGGCCGTGGCTGGAGGTCCATGTTTATAAAATAAATAAAAATTCATTTACCACATATTTGAGCGGGAAATGAAAACATTGCTATATTCTTCAACATGTATCATGTATGGGCCGTGGGAAAAGAGAACCAGCTTTTGCAGCATCCTGTCCTCCATTGCAGTTCTTCTTCACCATTTGCAGGGTCTGAAAGACTACAGTATAGCCAGCTGGTTGATCAATCTCCATAGGGGCAGCAGAAGTGAAATCCCACGTGTAGTCAACTTACTACATTTAGGGTTTCCAACTTCCTTGTACATGTAGCTTGCTAATTTCTAGGACCATTTTATTTCATGTGCAGAAGTGAAATCCCATGTGACGTATGAGATTGTGCAGCCACTATATTTCTTGGAATGGGTGAATGCCACTTTTGGTGGTAATGGATAAATTTCACGATTTGGTGCTTATTTTTTGAGGCATTTCTTGTTCAGAACGTGAATGCAGTTTGTGTTATATGTATGGTTCATATTGTAATTAAACTTATTGGTTGCTCTTGTTTTGTTCTGTAACCATTACATCGAAAACGTGGTAAACTCGGATTATTTATAAAATGGGGTTTCATTCTTAAACTATAGATACTACATGTGTTGGTCGGAACCAAGTGAATTTTTTTTTTTTTAGTAAAATGGAAAGTTCAAAAGAGTATAAGACAAAGGATGAGCCCTTTGTGCTAACCATACATTTTGAGGGTCATCCCAACTTGGCTAACCTTGCGGGCTTTTGAAATTTGTGACACCACCCTATCTGCTACACATATATGTTTTCATATGGAGTGAGGCAAATAATTCAAAATAAAGAGGAAGAACCATACGCAAATTTCATTTCCATCACATTGATTCATTCGCTAAAACATGAAACATATATTAAATATTAGAAATAAAATATTTTTATGGTATTAGTAACACTTACCAACCATTTAATCATTCGTTGCTCAATTTTGATTATATATATATATAATGTCTCAATATTTTTCGTACCCCGATCAAAGAATTCTGACTGCGCGAAATTATAGAATAAATTATCAAGTGATTTGGTGCTACGGTATTGTGAAATTGCAATTTGGAGCAAATAATTTTCATTCATTTATTTCAAGACAAATATTTATTTGTGCTAAGACACATTTTAAGAAGACAAAATTTGTTAATAAAAGGACAGTCGAAGGTAGTTCCAGACAAAATTTATTTATTCTCTTGTTTATTGTTCTACAACCATGACATAACATCGTAAACAAGATCTCGGATTATTTGTTAAATGAGGTTTCATTCTTAAACCAATCAAAAACCTTAGCAAGTCATCTTAAATATTAATTTGACTCATCAATGCCACATTAAACGATTTTCATCGTTAGAACTACCTACACAACACTAATGAATGTTGAAGACTTATATTGGACGATTTTCATCATTATGAATCAAATCCTTCACTTTTTCTAAGTTGTATTGCATGGAATTGTCAATCAGTTATCGTGCACAATAGAATTCAGAGGTTCAATGCCTAATGTTATAAGTTAGATTAAGTGGCAGGAGAATGGGGGCTGCGATGCGCTTAGGGCTGGGCAAAAACCCGCCCGACCCGACCGGTTTGGGTCGGTTTTTTTTCAGTTTTTTGGTTGGGTTCGGGTTTTGGGTGATGAAGGAGGGTCGGGTTGTGGGTTGAACCAAAAAACCCGCCCAAACCCGACCCGCATATTAAAAAAACACCCTTAAAACTAAAAGACAACAAAAGTGAGAGATGAGAGTCAGTCACACGAACCAAACCCTAAACTCTTCACTCTTCTCCACTCCCAGCCTCATTTTCTCTCAATCTCCTCTCAAATCGCCGGCTTATAGGGCTCAAAGAGATAAACGGGCGAGAGTGGGATTCCAGATATCGTTTCAATTTCTGGTTTATAGGGCTCAACGGGTGAGTATCCTTCTCGATTAATGTCATTTTGTTAGCAGAGTCGTGTGTGGTGAAATGACTTACAAAACAATAGAAAACTAAGCCTTATTCCTGTTAAACTTGAGATTTCACAGCTGGAGAAAATGTTTATATTCTTGATTCTTGTTAACATTGTATCAGATTCGCTGTCTTTGCCCATGAGTCGCTCTAAGCTTTAGTGGTAAACTCTTCAACAGACGAGCTTCTTTACCTTGTTTTTAGAGACTCATGTACTCCAATGTGATTAGTCAAAACTGTGCATAAAGAGAACCTGGATATATGAGGGAGTGCCATTGAGGAAAAAGTGGATAAGGTTACATAGGTTTCCAGGTTAGTGAACAAACTGAGAGTACCTGCTCATCTCCTCAGGGTTTTTATTGGAGGCTTCTGGAGAATAACTATTTTAGATTCTTGTATCTGGGAATGAATTATACAATTTTGGATCCTCATGGTTTTGAGCAAGAGCATATAAGCTTTAGCTTGTAAAGTAGAAGACTGGTAATTTAGGTCTGAGTAATTTGAAATCTTTCCTTTTCGTGATCGTCTGTTTGTTCTGTTTTGTGGATTCAGTCCTCCCTCTCCTGTATGTATAGGTCTATATTAGACCATGTAAATATTGCATCTGCTACTTTGTTTCTTTGTTGTCTACTTGCTTGTTTGATAAAATATTTGATTTTTACAGGATCAACCTAACAGCAAAATATTGTGATTTAATGAATCTAAATCACATATTGACAAATATGTGTTCTTATCCACCAACTGTAGTTTCTTATCCATCAAATTCATATTTGGAGAAAATGTTTATATTCTTGATTCCTGATAAACAATAGTGTCGTTGCATTTCCTCTGATGTTGTCATCCACCATCCGAAAGTTCTAACAGCCCAATCCTTCGTATTTCTAGGTTACTGCACTCTCTTCTAATTTTATCAAGATATGGCAATGAAGAAGCTGAAGGCTGGGATGCTAATGCAGCCTCTGAGATTGGTTAGGTATTAATTAACTGCCTTATTGTTTTTTGTCTTATTGCTTTAGATGTATTAATTAACTGCCTTATTGTTTTTTTGTCTTATTGCTTTAGATGTATTAATTAACTGCCTTATTGTTTTTTGTCTTATTGCTTTAGATTTTCATTTTAGATTTTAGCTTCCACTCTTTGCATTAAATTTTGGATTTCATTCTAATTCACCTTTGCAGTCTTGTGGAGTAATTTCTAGGTTTTTTTTGTGCAAAGTCAAAACCGACCAACCCGACCGAAACTTGGTTGGGTTTGGTTGGGTTGAGTAAAAAACCGACCCAACACAACCCATGCCCACCCCTAGATGCGCTTTCAAAATTTTTTGAAATTAAATATATATTTCGAAAGAAAAAATAAATATATAGATTATACACAGGGGCGGAGCCAGCCCGTTGAAGTATGGGGTCCCAGAGTTGAAGGGGTGGGAGCCCACCAGGGTTCCCCTGAATTTTTTTTTTGAAACATTAGTTGTTAAAATGAGAGAAATTGGTACTTTGTGATGGAGAAAGGAAACAAAGAAACATAAATTAATATACATTATTAATAAAAAAGTCAAAAAATGTATAAAAGAAAGTACTAATATTTGATTTAGCAAAATCATACCTTATTATAAGCGTTCCTTTCGAGTTCTCATACTTAGATAACGTTGTATAACTACATCATCATCAAATTTAGCAAAATCATACCTTATTACAAGCGTTCCTTTTGAGTTGTCATACTTTGATAACGTTGTATAACTACATCATCATCAATTATATCGTATACATCATTCTCAATATACACAAGCAAGCTATCATTTAACCATTTATCATTCATTCGATTGCGCAATCATTCTTGACATAATTCTTTACAAAAAATACTCTCTCTACCGTAGCAGTAACAACTGGAAGAATTAATGCCAATATCAAAAGCTTGTATACTAACGTATACTTCATGTTTTTTTTGTCACAACCAAATTTTGTGCAAGTTCACTAAGGCTTTGTAATCCTTCAAAATCTTCATTAGTGCACATATCGATGATGTATGTGTCAATTTGATCATCAAGTTCAATCACGTCTGATCCTTGAAAGTCTTTCGGATAAAATGTACACATGTGAATTAATTTGCTCTTGTCAAAAGCAGCAAATGAATTATCTGGATACAAACACGCTACAAAAAGAAGTAAGTCACTATTCACCTTAGAAAACCGATTATTCAACTCTTGAAGTTACATATCTACAGAATAAAATAAATCCACATGGAAGTGATGCAAATTTGTCATAGTGATACATCGCGAATGACCCAGAGGTGTATACATATTATCCATGTTAGGGACAATAATGCTATGCTTTCCACAAAAAGAATTAACCATTACCAAAAAAGAATCCCACTTATCATCTCTGAACTTTTAGAGTTGTTGTTTACATATTTTTACCAAACACAAGGCATTAGCAATATCTAGATGTTTCTTTTGTAATGTCTTCGACAACTCATTTGAAATTCCTAATAGCTTTTTCATTAGATATAGGCCAAATACAAACTCAAATGTACGAATTGATGCCAACAAAACCCGTGCTTCACCATTTTTCCCACAATTTGTATTATCAATAGCAATTATCTCAATAACATCAATTGTACTTGAAAACATGAGCATCAGGTTACATAAACATTTGTAGTGCAAGCCCCAACGTGTATCACCAGAACGCTAGATATTAGTTTCTTGAATAAGGCCTCCACCACTTGATATTTCACCGGCATTGAGTGCTTCACAAATTTTGAGTCTTTGCATCTCACAAATAAGGTTACACCTCTTAGCTGATCCTCCAACACATTAACCACACTATCAGCCAAATAAAAGAAAGATTGGATATCACCATGTTTTTTTGCTAGATTTTATTTGTCGTCTATGTCTCAACAATTTGTGACATTGACATGCATTCAGTAAATCATGGTTAAAAATAGGATATAAAAACTAGTTAAACATGAACCACTTGATAAGGTAGTCATCTTGCATGTTCAATAATGAAAATTTTGAATGTTTAAAGCTTGTTAACTTTGCTAGCCGGCCCTAATTAGGGTGAGTTCGAATGGGCAACCTTTTTTTATAGTATCAATAAGTTACTTTTTGCAACAATTATGAAATTTATAATACACATTTTTAATTTCAATTTGTACTTGTTGGTAAAGGAGAATGTGAACCTGCTATTAGTGAACATGTTGCCTAATGCTCATCAAGTTGAATATCCACACTTGATTTTTATTTGGATCGTTGTTGTCTGTATTATGTTGATCGTCGCATTCTCTACTTTGGTCACATTAGAATGTCATAAAGCCGTCATGGTAGACATCGCGATAGTCTGCGGTATGCTATTTGGGTCTATTATAGGATGTATTGTTACTGTACCATTTGTGGTAAGGACTCTACTTAGGGCCCGAGTGAAAAGTCGATTTATCTTCCTGATTATGTTATTAAATTTTTCATGGATGGTTGATTCATATAATTTCGGATGAGGAAATCTTGTACGGTGTATCTTTTGAAAATTGCGAATGGCATAATAAAAATGGCCGTATTCCCTTAACACAAATGGCATAATAAAAATGCATGTTATAATAGACCCGAATAACGTATCGTAGAAAATTGCGATTGTCTACCATGAAAGCTTTATGATATGCTAATGCGACCAAAGTAGGGAATACGGCTATCAATGTATTACAGAAAATGTTTTAAATAAAAATCAAGTGTGGATGCTCAACTTGATGAGTATTATAACCATTTTCACCAGCAGTAGGTTTACCTTTTTCTTAACCAACAAATACAATTCGAAATTAAAAATTTGCATTACAAATTTCATCATTTAAAACTTGTTGACTTTGCTAGCCGATCGTAATTAGGGTGAGCTCAAAGGGGCAACCTTTTTTTTAATAGATCAACAAGCTAGTTTTTGCAACAATTATGAAATTTTTAATTTCAATTTGTACTTGTTGGAAAAGAGGAAGGTGATCATGCTATTAGTGAACATGGTGCTAATGCTCATCAAGTTGAGCATCCACACTTGGTTTTATTTGGATCGTTGTCTGTATTATGTTGATCATCGTATTCTCTACTTTGGTCACATTAGAATGTCATAAAGTCGTCATGGTAGACATCGCGATAGTCTGCGATATGCTATTTGGGTTTGTTATATGATGTATTTTTATTGTGCCATTTGTGGTAAGGACTCTGCTTAGGGCCTGAGTGGAAAGCATATTTATCTTCCTCATTTTATTATTAAATTTTTTATGGATGGTTGATCCATAGAATTTCGGATGAGGAAATCTTGTACGATGTATCTTTTGTTGTGGGAACACTTTTGGTGTTGGTTGTCATACGGTTATGATCAAAAGATGACGAGCACCACATCTCAAATACAATTGTTCTACAACTTTTAAGTGTTGGTATTGAAACATTTCACTTCAATTCGATTCCAAGACTACGAGTTGCGATCATCCAACCCACTTTCGCTTTATAATGTTTAGGTTCTTTGAAAACTTTACAAGTAAAATTGCAATGCAAAGTTTCAATGCCAACACTTACAAGTTGAAGAAACAATTGTACTCGCGATGTGGTGCTCGTCATCTTTTGACCATAACCGTATGGCTACTAACACCAAAAGAGTTCCCACATCAAAATATACATCGTACAAGATTTACTCATGCAAAATTATACGAATTGACCATCCATGGAAAATAAAGAACAGAATGAGGAAGACAAATCGGCTTTTCACTCTGGCCCTACGGAGAATGCCACAATAAAAATGCATGCTATAACATACACGAATAGAGTACCGTAGAAAATTGCGATGTCTACCTTGACGATTTTATGATATGCTAAAGTGACCAAAGTAGGGAATACGACGATCAATATATTACAACAATGTTCTAAATAAAAATCAAGTGTGGATGCTCAAGTCGATGAATATTATCACAATTTTCACCAGCACCAGGTTCACATTTCCCTTCACCAACAAGTACAAATTGAAATACAAAATTTGCATTACAGATTTCATAATTTAAAGCTTGTTGAATTTACTAGACGGCCTTAATTAGGCTGAGCTCGAAGGGGCAACCTTTTTTATAGTATCAATAAGCTACTTTTTGCAACAAATATGAAATTTGTAATGCAAATTTTTAATTTCAATTTGTTCTTGTTGGTAAAGGGGAAGGTGAACCCGCTGTTAGTGAAAATGGTGCTAATGCTCATCAAGTTGAGCATCCACACTTGATTTTTATTTGGATCGTTGTCTGTCTTATGTTGATCGTCGTATTCTCTACTTTGGTCACATTAGAATGTCATAAAGCCGTCATGGTAGACATCGCGATTTTCTGCGGGTATGCTATTCGAGTCTGTTATGACATGCATTTTTATTGTATGCCATTTGTAGTAAGGACTCTGCTTAAGGCCCGAGTGAAAAGCTAATTTATCTTCCTCATTTTGTTATTAAATTTTTCATGGATGGTTGATCCATATAATTTCGGATGACGAAATCTTGTACGATGTATCTTTTGATGAGGGAACACTTTTGATGTTGGTTACCATGCAGTTATGATCAAAAGATGCTTTGGTTTTATAATGTTTAGGTTCTTTGAAAACTTTGCAAGCAAAATTGCTATGCAAAGTTTCAATGCCAACACTTAAAAGTTGAAGAAACAATTGTACTCGCGATGTGGTGCTCGTCATCTTTTGACCATAACCGTATGACAACTAACACCAAAAGTGCTACCATATCAAAATGTATATCGTACAAGATTTCCTAATCCAAAATTATACAGATTGACCATCCATGGAAAATAAATAACAGAATGAGGAAGATAAATCAGCTTTTCTCTCTGGTTCTAAGCAGAATCCTTAACACAAATGACACAATAAAAATACATGTTATAATAGACCTGAATACCGTACCGTAGAAAATTGCAATGTCTACCACGATGGCTTTATGACATACTAATGTGACCAAAGTAGGGAATGCGACGATCATTCTATTATGGACAATGTCATAAATAAAAATCAAGTGTGGATGCTCAATTTGATGAGTGTTATCACCATTTTCACCAGCAGCAGGTTCACCTTTCCCTTAACCAACAAGTACAAATTGAAATAAAAAATTTGCATTACAAATTTCATCATTTAAAGCTTGCTGACTTTGCTAGACGGCCTTAATTAGGCTGCGCTCGAAGGGGCAACCTTTTTATAGTAACAATAAGCTACTTTTTGCCACAATTATGATATTTATAATGCAATTTTTTAATTTCAATTTGTACTTATTGGTAAAGGGGAAAGTGAACTTGCTGCTAGTGAACATGGTGCTAATGCTCATCAAGTTGAGCATCCACACTTGACTTTTATTTGGATCGTTGTTTGTATTATGTTGATCGTCGCATTCTCTACTTTGGTCACATTAGAATGTCATAAAGCCGTCATGGTAAACATCTTGATAGTCTGCGGTATGCTATTTGGGTTTGTTATAGGATGTATTTTTATTGTACCATTTGTGGTAAGGACTCAGCTTTTAGGTGTTGGTATTGAAACATTTCACTGCAATTCAATTCCAAGACTGCGGTTGCGATCATCCAACCCGCTTTCGCTTTATAATGTTTAGGTTCTTTGAAAACTTTGCAAGCAAAAATGCAATGTATAGTTTCAATGCCAATACTTAAAAGTTGAAGAAACAACTGTACTCGCCATGTGGTGCTTGTCATATTTTGACCATAACCATATGGCAACTAACACCAAAAGTGTTCCCACATCAAAATATACTCCGTACAAGATTTCCTAATCCAAAATTATACAAATTGACCATCCATGGAAAGTAAATAACAGAATGAGGAAGACAAATCAGCTTTTCACTCTGGTTCTAAGCAGAATCCTTAACACAAATGACATAATAAAAATGCATGTTATAATAGACCCGAATAGCTTACCGCAGAAAATTGCGATGTCTACCATGTTGGCTTTATGACATGCTAATGTGACCAAAGTAGGGAATGCGACGATCATTCTATTACAGACAATGTCTTAAATAAAAATCAAATGTAGATGCTCAACTTGATGAGTATTATCACCATTTTGACCAGCAGGAGGTTCACCTTTCCTTTAACCAACAAGTACAAATTGAAATAAAAAATTTGCATTACAAATTTCATCATTTAAAGCTTGTTGACTTTGCTAGACGGCCTTAATTAGGGTGAGCTTGAAGGGGCAATCTTTTTTATAGTATCAATAAGCTACTTTTTGCAACAATTATGAAATTTGTAATGCAAATTTTTAATTTCAATTTGTACTTGTTGGTAAAGGGGAAGGTGAACCTGTTGTTAGTGAACATGGTGCTAATGCTCATCAAGTTGAGCATCCACACTTGATTTTTATTTGGATCGGTATCTGTATTAAGTTGATCGTCGCATTCTCTACTTTGGTCACGTTAGAATGTTATAAAGCCGTCATGGTAGACATCGCAATTTTTTGCGGTATGCTATTCGGGTCTGTTATGACATGCATTTTTATTATACCATTTGTGGTAAGGACTCTGCTTAGGGCCTGTGTGAAAAGTCGATTTATCTTCCTCATTTTGTTATTAAATTTTTCATGATTGGTTGATCTATATAATTTCGGATGAGGAAATCTTTTACGATGTATCTTTTGATGTGGGAACACTTTTAATGTTGGTTACCATACGGTTATGATCAAAAGATGACGAGCACCACATCTCGAGTACAATTGTTTTTCAGCTTTTAAGTGTTGGGTATTGAAACTTTTCATTGCAATTCGATCCAGGACTGCGGTTGCGATCATCCAACCCGCTTCTATTCCATATATTCTTTGATTCTCGGTTTGTCAGCGGTGTTTATGAAACATATATTGCATCCTTACCTGTGTGTGGAGAGAAACCGATAGTTACAGTTCCTCTGTTGAGCCTCTTCTTCCCATTTTTCTTTCTAGCCTTTGTGGCTAGTTTTCGAGGCTACATATAGTTCACACTTCGTCTTTGTAGGCTAGCCAAGAACTTGGGTGATCAATCTATTGTTCAACATCTCCCATGATGCATAATATAACAATTAATTAGATGAAGTATTGTAACTTAGTTTTTGTACCTTAATTTAAATTATGAAGTTCTAAGTTCTTAATGATGTTCTCAATTGTTTTTACTTCTTTTCTTAATGATTTGAATTGCTTGATCACTATTGCATTGACTTGCAAGCGATAATTACACTCAGATGTGAGTTATTTGTTGAAACCACGTAGTAGAAACCTACAATTTTGATAAAATTGTGTAGACTGAATTGTGTAGGAATGGTTTGAACTTCAAGACACGTAAATCAATTATCTTTAACGAATTTGATCCAGTAAACATAATTAACCGTTATTAATTTCGGTTAATGAGATTAAGAGGATAGCTAAGGTGAACTCTTGATTACTAACACTTTTAACCATCATATAGAATCCCCAACTTTACCATTTGTGAATATTTTTATTATTTTCAAATACTTAAAATAAAAATCCCCAAAAAACCACAATTAATTATCCTAAAGTCGAATTGAAGTTAGTAATAGTTAGAACAATGATTAGATAGCATTTCCTATGGCAACGTTAACCGGGACTCTTAGGTCAACTTATTACTTCTTCATAATACCGTGCATTTGTGATACAAACTATATACAATAAGATTTTGGCTCTGTTGACGGGTGCTATTTTCATTTATTATAGGTTTAAATGATTACTAGGTTTTATTTTTTATTTTTCAGCCGATATACTTGTTCTTCTTTGTTGCATTGACAAAGAACGAAAAGAAACAAGAGACCAGCAACAATATTCGATGATTAAGCTAGGCATTGACGATGGTGATATATGCTTGTTGGATGTGTCTTCTCCTTGTAACACTTTAACACAATGGGATATAATGTACTTGCTGAACTTGATGGGGCTGATTTGCCAATTGGATTATTTATCCCACCAGTTTTGATAAGGAGATGAGTTTGTCTTGTGAATACTGTGGGACTATGCATTATACTAAGAATTGCTTCTTGTTGGTCACTCTGGAAAAATCTTTTTTAGGATAGTCTATACATAGAAGATGATGACGGTGATATTTTTGTGGGAGATATCTTCACCATAATCTTTTTTAGCCAAATAACATGCTTATGGGGATATCTTCATCTTCCAGCCCACCCAATTTTCTATGTATTTCTTATTTTATCACAAAATTTAAAAAAAAAAAAAACTAAACACATGCAATTATATTGATAATTATTTTTCTTTTCTCTTTTTAGATGTAATGATATATTTTGAAAGAACGACAAACGAAGTGGAAAAGAAGATAGAAGAACAATTATGAATGGAAATGCATCATCATATGACATGGCAAGCATTGCTAACCTTTCTTTGAGCTTCTATGTAATCATGCCGAAGACAATTTTTATTTTAAGCTTGGGGTGTAGATTAGTCATTTTAGTTATATTTGTTTGTTTGTGTGATATGCCAAAAATTTTTAAAAATAAAAAAAATTTAGAAAATCTTCAAAAATATTTTTCCTTGTTATATATGCTTGTGTGGCTTGGATAGCTTTTCCAACAAATGAATATGAGCATTAGGAATTGTTTATAGTTCATGAATTGTGAATAGGTGATGCATTTTATTTTTCTAGTTTGATACTTGTTCTTGCGAGATTTGATATAATTTAAAGCAAATAGCCATGATGATTGTCATATATTTTTAGATTGGTTGGTTATATTGATAGTATATGTTGAATTAATTTTGAACTCAAGTCTTCATAAACCAAGATCATAATATATAACACAATTAATTGACCAATTGAAAGACTAGTTTGTGGGTGCTTGATCTGTTGTTGTGAGCGATTTAGATAGATGTTTATTTTGGACTTATTGAAAATATGTGGAGTGCTTTTGGCTATTAGGTAGAACCTAGGTAGTAACCATATACAATGAGTTTAATCCTTTTTACTATTTTTTCAAAAAAGGAATTTCACTAATGGTGACACGTAGGAAAAAAGTTACCTATATTATTGTGTGAAGCTAGTCTTGAGTAATCCAACCTTGTCCATCAATAATGTTTAGGAGGGATCTACCGAAAAAGGAGGCTACTTGCAATGTAGATTGAAAACTACCTATGAAAATCAATGAAAGATCCCAAAAAGGGACAATGGGGAAAAAAGTTGAGAAAAATACACTAAAATACGTTGATGCAATGGCAAAATAATTATAAGCATTTTTTCCGTCGGACTATGTCTTGGATACTTAATTCGAGATTTAGATTTCTAGTATGCATATTTTTGTGGTTGTCTTGCAGCGGCCTATGAATGGAGCCTGTGATTTAAATAAAATCGTAGAGATATAGTTTTATGTTTATCGCGATTGTCAAATTAATTTTTTGCTGATTAAATGCTCTTGATTAAGGATTAATTAGATTCAAATAAAAATATGGTGAAGTGACTGAATTGGGTAACCTATGGTTCGAACTCGAGAGATGTAAAAAATCAATTTAGAAGAATTTGACTAAGTAAACGTAATTAATTTTTATCAACTTTAGTGATTGAGATTAAAGGAATAGTAAAGTTGAACTTATGAATCCTAACACTTGAACTAATGGTTAGATCGTCCTTGAGGAATGATAATCGAGACTTTTAGATCCACTTTATTACTTGTTCATGATTTCACGCATTTGCGTTATAAAATATATACAACAGTTACCATGCCAAATTAACACAAATGGTTCCAATGTGTTGACCTCAAATTCCCAAGGATAAAGATATCAAGAAATCATGGCCACATCCCCACTAACCTATTCCAAAACTTGCATACAAAGAACCACGAACTTGCAAATGTAGCTGTACAAGAAGGTGGTTGGGCCACCTATTGCACTTCGACGATCAAGTTAGTGCTGGAAAGATAATAAAAGTACAAGAAGAACAAAATGAATAGAGATTTGGCTAGGGGTTTGATTGGAGAGGTCCTTATCAAACAGCTATTCTGGTTTGATTCTGTTTTGCACTTTTCAATGGTTTAGCCTATGAGGCGGTGGTTCTCTAGTCATATGGCAAGGAATATTCTGATGTTCTTTATCTGAGACTTATTACGAATTTACGTTTTTGTTCTTCATTAAATTCCCTTCAATCTTCTATGAGGTAAAATGTTTCTCCATTTGCCATACGTCTCATGGCAAGGATTAAGTTCGCTTTGTTGTTTGGTATCGCTTGCATGTGCATCCAAGTGGAGAGAGGTAGTAACCATACATATAGGGTCATGACATAGATATATAGATAGATAGATACTTTTAAGGTTTGATTTACCAGCATTTGTTTGTTATTCTCTTGAACATAGTTCCAGGTTGCAAGATTACAAATTTAAGACTCAAAGTGAACGAGGAGAGAAACATGAAATTTGTTGACATGCCGTGAAATAGTATGGTATTTGGCTCCTTTCTTAATTAATGTCCTTGCAGGTTTGGCAACCTTGCAGGCGTCAAAGCTTTGGGCGGTGGATTAGGGTACTTCCGCGGTTGACAGTATAAACCCTTGTGCTCTGTTTGTAGACACGGGCCGTTTTTCTCTATCAACTAGACACAATAATGGTTGCATAGGGAATTTATTCTCCGAGTGTAAACACCATAGTTGCCATATCCATTCTTTTTAAGTCACAATAAAACTTTATAGTTCGAAATAAGTTTGGAGTGAATCTAAACGTGATATCTTCTTGGTATGGAAGTACGTGATTGCCAAGATCATCTTTGGAGGAAATACAGTGAGTGCTAATTTTTTCTTCAGGTATAAAACCTCTAATTACGACAGAATATTTTGCTGCTACAGATAGGGAGAATAGCAAGGCTAGCAATGACACAAATCTGATGTATGAACTCACCATCTCTCTTGCTATTTTCCTTCTTTTTCTGTGTCAATATTTTCTTCTATCATGTGATTTATTAGGAAGAGAGGTCCAATACTACACCACTGGTCAAAATGTTGATAAGATCGTTATAAAGTAAATATGTCACTGTCTTTCATAAGACAATCATGCTACAAGTACATTGTTTTTGACATTAAGTTTGACATTGTGCCACATGTTGCAGTACGATTAACCAGTTTGAAAATACAATACATTTTCCCGCCACTCCATTTTTGAATTTGCAAAGGAGTGTCAAAGTCCATGTACACAAGGAGTGTACAAGGAGAATAATTCATAAGATTATACGTTCTGAACAGTCTTCCATTAAATTCTATAAAAATATGCAAGTATTAATTTTTTTCTCAGATTATAGGAAGTTCATTTGAATTATATGTTCAATCTTATCTTGTAGTAGTTGATTATACAAAACTATGATAAACTTGAATAGTAATCCTAAATCTTTATTGTATTTAGTGTTACATTTATATATTCACAAAATACAATTCTCCATTATGGTCAACACTGGTAAAGAAACTGACCAAAAAGATTGTTAAGATGATCATAAAAGAATAATGCTATTTAGCATCACTGGTGTTAGAACATTTGTCTACGTATTATAATGTGATAGGCTCAATTAAAGATAGAGTTACGTGATTCATTCAATTGTCCCTATCATTTATCGTCACTTAGGTACCACCTAAACCAGCGTTGTAATACCAATGGTGGTCAATAATATTACTCATCAATATCCCTGTAGTTTTGATAGCTCTTTTGGTGGCTACATATTGGGCATAATACGCATATTCCATGATTCACAATATATACACATGGAACAACATATCTTATGCCTTGAAGGACTTCATTTCTTCCGACATCTTAAGAAGCTCCACAATTGGCTTCTCACATACAATTGGCATGTAAGAACCTTGATGTTGTGTACATTTGTCACAAATTATATTCACAATCCACAAATATCAAATATTCTCAAATTCATAAAATTCTCAATTTTCATAAATAATAAACCTCAACAATTAGCAGCAAAATCCCCAATATTCTCAAAATTTTGAATTCACAAAATCTCCATAGTTAACAGGCTTACAGACACATGCATAAATCATAAGTCATAGATGATTAATAATAATAAAAAAAAAAACTAAACTCAGAAAAAGAGAGAGAGAGGCAGCAGTCTCACAACAATGAAGCAAGCGAGTGGCGGAGACGAGAGAGGCTAGGCATTGAAGGAGGCTCGTTGGGAATCGCCAGTAGGTCACACCGTCACAGAGCAAGGGAGGGATTGAGAATTGAGATAGGGTTTGCACTTTGCAAGTTTCGATTTGGAATTGCAATTGAATTGTGATTTATAATCGAATCAAACCATTAAATTGTTATTAAATTGGGCCTAGTTTTCTTTAAAAAGGCCCAATCCGTATGGCTTTCATCTTCAACGTCAAGCTTCAGCTGTGCCCGCGTGGCTGCGTCTTCAAGTTTTCTACAGTGGGCCAGTGGTGCTCGACCGACTCTGTAACTATAAATTCTGGCAGAGCCAGCACGAGCGACTGCACCCCCTCGCTGGGTGCTAGCCCCGCCACTGGTTGTGTAGTGTCACAAGGAGGATTACCAGCCTAATGTAGAAGAAACATGAATCTTTATTGAGTCAAAAAAATATTGAATTAGTTATGTTAATATTACCTTGAATTTATGAGCACTCTTAACTAAATTAACTAACCTAACCAACTTATCCATATCAGTTGAGAATAAACTGAGTCACTTACCAGCCGGAACTCTACATCATCAGCCATGCAATGAACCAGCTGGTGCACCACATCAGCAGCATCATTCTCACGATTTTTGAGTGTAGTGTTAGCACTAGATTTGTTGTAAATTATTCTAGACAAGATCCATATTTTTAGGAACAAATAAACTGTTGTCCTTTCTAGATTATTCCTTTTTCATTCTTTCATTGTATTATTTAATTCTCAAGGTATGTGCAATAGTTCAACACAGTTGATTGCAATTCTTTCTTCCTTTAGTCTTCACTAAATCTAACTAGCACATCTTCACTCTTTGGACATTAGCCTGAAAACCGAATCAACTGAAGATAAGGAAATGTCTCACAATCGCTGATAACTATTATGAACAACGTGGTTACGACTTACGTGAATGATGAATCTCCATCTTCACTGAATCATTGAAGTTTTCTGCAACTAATAAAGAATGTAACAAACATAAATCCAGATATTAACAAAAGTTGTATTGGAAAATGCATCAAAAAATGCCCAGTATATTGCTCCAGCTTTTCCAAAAGAAATTTTGCATCTTATAGCCAATAGAGTACGGCGGATGATTCGAGAGGAAGTTGGGAATGAATGTTTTTGCATTCTTGCTGACGAAGCACATGATACATCTAAGCGAAAGCATGTGGCCATCATCTTAAGGTTTGTGAACAGTCATGTAAGTTTGACACGACACTTCTTTGCATTCAAAAGAGTAAGTTACACCACGTCCTCGAATCTCAAAATTGAGATATCTAATGTTCTTGCTCAATATGAACTTCAAGTGAACAAAATGAAAGGACAAGGTATGATGGTACTAGTAATATGCATGTTGCTTGGAATGGACTTCAAGCATTATTTTTTAAATATTACCAATATGCATACTGTGTCAATTGTTTTGCCCCTCGATTATAGTTGACATTAGTTGTTGCAGATAAAGATGTCCATGTCATTTGGAACTTCTTTTCTCATTTGGATAAAATTGCCAATATTGTTAGTTCTTCTCCTAAGTGAGTGACTAAGTTGCAAAATTCTCATAAAGAGGAAATTCAACATATGCTAGCTAATGGAGAGCGTGAGTCTAGAAGTGTGGCCAATCAAATGGTTAATTTGCAGAGGTGAGGAGCTACTTGTTGGAGTTCACATTACGACTCTATAAAGAGCTTGATAGATATGTATAGTTCCACTCGCAAAGTTCTTGAATATATTTGTTATTATTGTTCAAGTAGAAGATCTCAGGCTCTAGCTTGTGGTGCTTACAAAAAAGCTGTCAAGTTATGAGTTCATATTTATCTTACATCTTATGTATAGAATTATGAGAATCACTATTGTTCTTTTTTAAATCCTTCAAAAAAGATCTCAACATATCTTGGCTGTTTTGAAGTTTGTATTGACTAGGCAAAAATTTCTTCAAAAATTGATTGATGATGTTTTGGAAAAATATTTTCAGGAAGTGAATTTTTTGGTCAAGAAATGATATTAAAATACTATATTTAGAAAGTTTGTATAACACTGGTCGTTTTAGTGATAAAATTACTATCAAGCATTATTATGACTTTGATATTTTCAATGAACCAATATATTTCATGATGATGGAGCTAAATATATCACTTATTAACATATTAGTAGAACCCCTTTCCTTTGATGCAGCTTTGGATCTTAGAGATTCATTTAGATCATTTGACAGTCGTGATATTTGCACACTTACAAAGAAGTTCTATCTTCAAGATTTTTTTAAGCAAGATATTATTACATTGGAATATGAACTACCACATTATGAGCTAGATATGAAGTGTTAAGCCTCGATTTCAAGTATCTACATTTGATGAGTTATGCAGAGAGTTGACTGAGAGTCAAAGATCGGAGACTTATATTATGGTGACTAGATCTTAATCTATTAAAGCTACTTCTAGCTCGTTTGGTGTTTCGACCCTCCTCTGGTGGTATGCGCCTTGTGTTGTCCATCCTACTTCTAGAGGGCTCTTCCGCCGAGAATGGCAAATTCCTTCAGTTTTTCACAATTGGGATGATAGTGATTTGATTTTGTTATATGTTTCGAATTGTACTGTAAGGCATCCTATGACTTCATGTACGATGATTAGCTGAGGATTTCCAACCTTCATGGAATTCTCTCTAGCCTAGAAATTAGCAAGGATACCGATATCATCAAGATTTTTCCTATATCATCTTCTCGATCTAGAACTGTCGCTCATTTTTGTTGATTTAGGGATAAACGAGGTTTCGATGTATTATTTTGTAACTGGGAAATGTGAGCTTGTTTGACGGAGGACCTTTTTCTAATGCCAAATGTTGATGACTAAAAAGACATGACAATGCTAGACCAACTTAAATAAATTTGAAGAGGTTAATGATATGAATTGCTGAAAATTTTGTGAAGGAAAAGTTTGCAAGAATTTACTTAGAAGTGTATTATAGAGAATGTAATGAGCTTGACCCATTTCATTGGACCTTTTGCAATTTATGTAGGTCACAATTAGAGTTTGTTGTCCTTGTCTTAGCACGTTATAGTGTCTGACCTAGTAAAGTGTGACACCACCCTATTTTGGCGGGTTTCTAATTGTAATTTTTTTCATGGTAGAGCTATATGTGTTGGATTTTGTGCCCATATAATATATTTTACGGTGATAAAATTATAATTTATATTAAACAAATTATGATTTCATTTATTTATTACATTTAATTATTGCATTTGAATTAAAGTACTTTATCGTCACTTGTGATAATATAAGTTAGGTACTTGCGTTGAGAAATATAGTGTGAAAAAACTTAGTATTTTAATCATAAATAATTTGTTAACAGCCAATGTATAAGGGTTGACACCTTGTAGTAAAAGGTTGTAGTGTTGATCGATTTACTATTCGGGTTTGTGATTATCTCTATCACAAAAATAGTTAAAGATGATACTAGTACACTTGGAGTATATTGAACAAATCACGTGTCGAGTTTAATTATATAGCATGACCGTGTGGAGAATTAAATTTCACTTGATCGCCTTGTATTTCATTTAGATTCCTCGACAGTGTTTCACATATCGTTTTTTGATTTTAATAGTTCTTTGATTCACGAATGGGTTAGATCAATTTGATTGATCAAATATGTCGATGAGTTGGAATTTGAGAATGAGCAAAGTAGAAAACTTGAATTTGTGTTAGGAACCGTCGCTCTGGAAAATTGGTAGAGTGATTACTTAAATATTTTCTATTGAATGATTAAAATCTGAGTTCAGTTTTAGTGAACATCCGTGAAAAGTTCACAAGACCGTTGGAAGAAAATTGCACTTAAATTATTGAGTATAATTAGATGGACAGAACAGTCATTTATGCTCGTATATAATTATTGAATCTCAAACAAGAATAAAATACATGTATGACCGGTCAAATGAAAGTAATACAGATTTATTGGCTTATGTAATCTTATATATTCCAACAATTCAATCTTTTGCCTTTATTGGAGAAAGCAAAGACTAATAATTAGATTGGGTAGTCTAGAGTCGACTAAACAATATCTGATTATTTGAGCTTGAATAATATATGTCCGATTAGGTCCCTGTGGTAGTTCTATAATGCATTGGGACTTAATTATAATTATAATAAAAGTTTTGGGCTTAATTGTAATTACAATAAT